>VXAC01000103.1:12967-52222 GCA_013399225.1 Rhipidura dahli
AATAAAAAGAAGTGGGGGGGGGAGAACTAAAAAAAAAAAAAAAAAAAAAGCCAATCTGCTCAATCCTCTGCCTGCAGGCAGACTCTAACGGAAACCACATATGCTTTGCCTCTCCCTATAAGAAATCTTCATTGGGGCATTAAAATACTTAAAAGGATTAGTCGTTAAATACTTGTACATTTGGTTTAATTCACTAGAAACGCTATGTCACAGGGTTACATCAGAAAGCTAGAGAGTTTTAATCTCACTTGCAGTATTTACCTAGATGTTTTATTCCTTCTGCTGCTTGTTACAGGGATAATATTAATATCCTACTTGTCCAGAGGGAAGAAGTTTAAAAAAAACAAAAAAGAGCTGGCTGCTGTCTGATGGTATAAAAATATCAAAGAGACTTTTAAGGTGAAACAAAACAAACCAGCATGAATTGGAGTGTGGCATTCCTTCCCACCGCCTGTTGCTTATTCCTAATTGTGATGATGGAGGGCTAGGGAGCTGTTGTTTTAGGAGAACAGAATAATTTAGATTGTGCAGGTCTTGGGACATGGGAGATGGTGAGTTTGTTTAAATCAATTTCACTTTTTTTTAAACCTCAGTTTCCCTCTGTGACAGGTGTGCACCTCCTTTTTACCTCCTCTTGCAGTGCAGTAGCTAAAAATTCTGGCAAGGGTCCAGAAGAAATTGTCTTCAAATAAGTAAAGGCAGAGAGGTTATAAATCTAAAGAAGGCAGGCACAGAAATCCCTTACCATGAACTTCCCAATGGAGAGGGCAGCAGATCTAGGAGGACATCCTCATGTGACACTTGTCTGGTTTTGTGACCAGAGGCAGAGAATGGACTGTTAAGAGCTTAAAAATTTGCTCGAGTTGCAGAGGCTCCTGCACTGATATTCCTTCCTGTAGCTATATCCAATCAAAAAGACTTCAAGGAATGAGATATCACTGAAATTCTTTGCTTTCCCAATCAAGAGTTACTTTATTCATGTTCCAGGCTGTTTAGATGAAAAAAACAAACCAAAATAAAAGAGTTAAGGGTGAAATTCTGGTCCCATTCAAGTGAATGAGTGTATTGCTATACATTTCTGTTAACTTCAAAAGAAATAAAACAAGGGGAATGGTATACATTCAGTATTTCCAAGAAAGAAGCCTTAGATTTCTTATAGAAATGGAAGAAGGAATTGAGACAGGTTCCATCACAAAATTCTTTGCTTTGTAGTGTCTGAACAGCAGAATGACCCATAATGAATCATTTTCACCGTATGCATGAATTTATCACCATTACCATCAGCCTCACTGGAAGATCTGCTGTGACTTCAACAAGGTACAACCTAATCTCATGGTATTTCCTCTTGGCCAACAGCCTGAGTCAGGAAATCTCCAGAAGTAGCAACACAGAGGGTCCTGTTAAAAAAAAAAAAAAAATAGTATCAATGGCTGTGTGTAGGAATACAGAACAAAAATTAAGGTGCACACTCCCCATCTCCAAAGTACAACATATCTGCCAATAATCTGGAACATAATTTCAGCACTGAGATTTAATCACCTTTCAGAGCTAAAAAAATACAGTGTTCTAAAGCAGTCAGGTATGGGGTGGGATCTGGGTAAGTTTCATCAAATTAAGCACTTTGTTGTTTTGGATTCAGAGACAGCATTCTTTTTTATGATTGCCATTCCATTCTCCTTTTAAACTCTGGAAGAGGAGCCTTCCTGGGAACTGGCCAGAAGTCTTTCTGTATTCCTGAATGATATAAGGAGCATAAGGAATACCATTCACGACACAGTGACTCAGAAGACAAATCTTTGACTCTCATGATCTAATATAAATATTTATTTATTTATTTATTTATGGACCCCCTCCCTTTGCTTTAGGGTGTTTTATACCTTCTAGACCTCCCAGCCTAATTTAATTTTTGGGGGTGTCTGAATATCACCCTGCCCTTGACATAAAGGGTACTTTTTGTGTGAGTCTCTGTGCCTTGTTGTGCTTTTTTTCCCGCTCAAAAGCAGAGAATGGTTTCTTGTATTCAAAGCATAAACGCAGCGGCCCATGAGACTGCTTGGATGAGGACTAGATAAGAGAGTTACATTAGGGCAGAAATTCGGGTCACATCATATCAAACTGGAAGCATGAGGCCAAAGATAGACTTGGCTAATAATATTTATACACAATCATTTAAAATGTGAAAACTTCTGCCATGCAAGAAACCTCCTTTCAGTCTCAAGTGCAGGTATTTTCAGTAGGGCTGTACCACTGTTTGCTAAAATGCATTTGCATCTTCTTTGCATTATTTATTGTTATCCTGCAGGCTGGATTGTCACACTAAGCATGATTTATGTCACTGAATTTTATCAGCTTCTGCTAGATTATATTTTCAAGTGGTGCCCCTGGACTTTAGGAAGAGAAATGTCAGTGCAAGTCTTTTACACCTGTTACACAGCCCAGGTGGATGCTGCTCATTGTCAGTGATGTAGAAAAATGTCTCTCCTTCAGCAGCAGCTCCTGGTCCTGTGACCTTACCACATCTTTAGCAGACAGACTCTTCGGTGCTTTCAAAGCCTTTAAAACCATGTCACAGGGACATTTTATAAGTTTATGCTTGACAGACCAAGGGGAGAATTTTCCAGTCCACTGTGACATGTGCTGGAATATGTGACACAGGAGGCACTGTCTGTGATTAGAGGACAAGAGATAATTGGGGTGAGAGCTGATAAAGGTTTTCAGGTGTACATGGAAGATCACTCCTTGAATCTTCTATTGACTTTGTCTCACCTTGGAAAATCACCCACCAAATTATTGCTTTGTACCTCATATTTTGCATGTGTGTTATATCTGTTCCTTCTTTCATTTTTATGCCTTACCTGTTTGCAACGCTGGCTCTTCAGGGTGAACACTGAGTCTTGCTGAGTGACTGAACATTGCTGGAGGGAATGGGAGCCTTGACTTGAGCTTAAGGTCACATTCAAAACACAAAAATTGTAAGTTTTGCATATTTTGGGGGAAAAGTGTAACATACAGAATGAAACTTTAATCATGAGGACCTGCCTAAACATGTTTCACTTTAACTTTTTTCAAGAGTCTTTGAGGTGCCACAGCCTGCCTGTAGGTCCATGCAAAGCCCATGAATTACTGACTGGCAAATAATGACATTCCATGGCTTGAAAAGGTAAAATGAGGAGGCCAATAGAAGGCTTAGAATTTGTTGGCTGAGCTGCACTGGTAAATGAAATTCTGCCCAGTGGATGTGGTTATTTAAACTGGATGTGAAGGGGGAAGAGGATAATATCAGGTTTGCCCCTGACAAGCTGTGGGGTGACACACCAGGGTGAGAAGGATGAGGTGCTAGAGAGACCCCTCAGTTTGTTGCTCTGGGATATGCTGGCTACGCTGCAGCACAAAAACCCTTACAGATTGGAGTCAGGTAATAGGAGCCAACAGGGAACCACCAGGGAAATACCTCAGAAGAATGAGGGGGTGTTCCTTTAGGAAGGTGACACAGCTGACAGAACAGCTGAAGGAACGAGAAGTCAGTTTTATTTCTCACAGCCACCAGAAGAGCAAATGCTCTGAAGAGAAATGGGAGGAACAAGTGTTTAAGTGCCACATGGTCTGTGGAGTTGCAATTTTTTCCATACATGGATCATCTAGGACATTTCTCTTAAATAACAGCAACTCTAACCTGGGGTGCCAGATATACCATTGGTGTAAAGCAGCACAACTCTCAAAGGACATGTGTTGATTTTACACCCACTGGACATGTGGCTCAGCCAGTCTGTGATTTTTAGCACTTAGTTTTCTTCATGAACAGAAAATAACATTATCATTTGCCAGTGAAAAGGATATCTTTAATCAGGAACTAGGACCTACTGTACTGCTAAGTGCCAAAAAGACAGTCCTTAATTTAGAAACATCTTGGTGTAGCATAGGACTCCATGAATGCAGGAAACTGATGGAATAAAACAAAGTGATAAAGAAAGAATGTTAAACTGTTCAATTTTATGTGGCCATGACTTATTTAGGGACTTAGCAGTGAATTAAGAGAATTCTTTTGTTTTCCTAAATATATATTTAAATGCAAACATTATTGTGGAGTCAAATGCTGGTCTCAGTTCCATCAGTAGGAATAAAAGCAGGCCAGTGCAGTGGTGCTGTCACAAAGCTAAGATGTGCATCCAGACAATTAGTCCTGAACAGATGTAGAATAGGAGAATTATTGGTTTGATAGCTCAGTTTTAAATTATTTCTAAGAATGTCATGTGGAAGGAAAATGAATTTGAAAAGATATTGTAAAGGAAAATTCATTTACATCTTTTGTGCAGAAAGAACCTGTTGAATGACATTTAAAAGAGGATTAAAGCTGATTTCTTACAAGCAGTAGAATAATCAGATTTCTGAGCTAAAGTGGAATTAAGGTCCTTCAATTCATCTGCAAAGCTGACTGAAGTTGAATCATCGTTCGGTAATTTACATGTCATTTACAGGGGCATTCATTGTGCTTTTAGTACTGTAAATATGATCTGAACAGCTTTTGATCTTTTGCAGCATTTGCAGGAACATATTATTGTTTCTGAGAGAAAAAGGAAGACTTTTATAAAAAAAAAAATCCTCAACGCTTTTTTTTTACAATGTCAAAACAAATGTGTCAACCAAATGGTAATATCTGCACTAGTTTCATTTATCTGCACACGGCAGTTGTGAGGTTTAATGATTGTTTGTCACAAAAATACATTTTAAGAGGAGCAAGCAGATTGCTGAGTAGCAAACATGTTTTATGGAATATGTAACATTGTAAACACATTTTTGTTTCAATAGGATTTACAGAGGTTTGCAAAATGAGTGTGTACATACAAAATGAGAAACACACAAAGCTTATATTTTCCTACCTAAAAATTTTGCTTTCATTTGTTTTTGACAGGAAGATTCATTTGCTACCCTTAAAATTCACACCTTCATACTTTTTCATACTGGTCTATTCTCAGCTTTTGAACTGGGACTAATTCTTCTGACATGTATTTGACCACAGCTCCAATAGCAAGAGAACCCTCCTACATTTTCCACAACTGCCAACCTTGTTTATCTTGTCAATTCTGTCTTGAAGGATCAGATCTTTAGCTGTGCCAAAGCCCAGGGAAGTCAATGAAAATATTCCCAAAGGCTTTGAATCAGTTTCTGGCAGCAAAGCACCAGTAACTTCAATGGAATTACACCAATTTACTCCAGCTGAGGATTTGAGCTGGTGTTGAATACTGCACTCATCACCATTCTGTCTGGGATTCATCCTCAACATTTCTTGAAGGTGCAAAGAGAGACAAATTCTGAAACCAGAGTTTTGGCTGGGGGTAGGATAGAAGAAGCTGATTATCATGTAGAAAGATAATGGTTCAGTTAAATATTTTATTGAATGAAGTGTTGGGAAACTTTGGATATACTTACAGGATGATGATGCTGTAGACCAGATCTCTATCTGTACAGCATTGTTGTCATTATAGAGGAAATTGTAATAATATTTATCATATATTATTTACAACTGACATTCTGAGAACAGCCAAATCAATATCTATACACTTCCATAAGTCTGACTTTTTTGTCCCTTAAATGATTTGGTTCCTCTTGCTGACTAAGGTTGATATGGGAGCCACACAAAAAAAACATGGGTTGGTTGCCAATCAGATAACTTGGGTAGCTTTAACATTATGATTGTGACTCTGTCACATGAGACAAAAGCCAATTAAAATAACAGAATCTAATATTAATTATCTTCAAATAGCTATGTAGATTCCTGTCAATGGAAATGGACTAAAGCCTTTTGATTCTGTTCACTTGGGCATCATTTTAAGTCCTGCTGACATACCTTTTGGACTTTCTGACTCTTTCCATAGATGGTAGAGAGTCTTATGAGAATGTTGTATCAATTCCTTTGTTTAGGGAGCTGAAATTGGGCAGGCTGAATCCTGAAAATACTGATTTTGTTTCTATTAAAAGATAGTCATATTTATAGCCTTAGGAGCCTTTCATTAACAAAGATTCATAAAATGGAAGCAAAACAGATTTAGTTAAGTGAAAAATACTGGATCACAATCTCTTCCATTATGTGAAGAGGAAAAAGCTTAAAGTTGTGGTGTGATGTGAAGACATAGAAGTCAAAATCCCCGATATTTTTAGGTTCAAAAGATTATGAAATCTTATTAGCTTTGAAACCAAGTCTTCATATCGACCTTTTAATAACCTTGCTCCAGATTAATGCATCACAACACATCAGAAATTCATGTCAGTGTACCCTGATGTTCACACTCCTATTTGACATATATCTGCCTAGGAAAGGTATAGGTAGCTCAATTTCTTTCACCACTTCATGCTGTCTACCATTCCCTTCCATCTGCCTGAATATTTGCAAGATTTATTGCCAGTTTAAATACCCTAACTATCAGGTTTAGATGTGTAAGTTTCCTCAATTTCCTAAATGACTTCTTGCATTTCTGCTTAAAACATTATCTTCTTGATAATTTTTTTGCATGTTTTCTGGAAAAACCCAACCAACCAGTCAACCAACCAACCAACTAAAATGCCATCAAAAAGCACCCTCACCAAAACTTATATTTGAGCTCATTATCTTAGAGATGCCTTTTACTAAAGTGTCTGTCTGTTTCTGCCCTGTGTCTTTTGGTTTCAGGTCCTTCAACAGCTTACAGGTGAAATCCAGCATGAATAGGATGGCTGTGACATCACTTTTAAAATATTAATAATAAATACTAAACACTCTCTCACCTCTGCTATGGTGTGTGCAGAATATCATCATCTTGCCCCATCCAGTCACTCATACTTCAGGCAGGAATTCTACAGTGTTCAGTTTGAGATCTCTCACATGGACAACTTGGAGCTGAGCAACCTTTCCTACCTTTCACAAACTCGTCAAAGGCAGCAGGGATTTATTTCAGTGATGTCCTGGCTGGCCTGCTCTGTTACTGTCACTTATTTCACATCCAAAATTTCTTCTCCCTGTCTTCTGTCGTCTCTTACCTCTTTGTCTTTCAAAACACTCTCAGATCTTATTTTTGGAAGGCAACAATCAGTCTCATAGCATTGCTTTCTCTTTATGAAATGAGCTTTTTTTGTGTTATCAGGTTCTGGTAGTCCTGCCTCACCAACTTGGAACCACTCTGCAGATGCCCACAAGCACGGGGTACATCTCTAAGTCATGCTATGTCTATAATAAAGGAAAGAGTTTTCCCTTCCCCAGGAGCTGAAGGGATAAGAAAGGACAAATGCTTGCAGCGAAGCAGAGACTATGAGACAGGAACACCCTCAGCTAGGATCAGGTATCCTGTGGATCTGGGGTCTGACAGGAGAGTGGAGTGTAGGATGTCTCCAGGCACAGACAAACCATGTACCTGACATCTGGATGTCAGGCAAGAAGAAGGGAAGCAGTCAGTTGGATTTAATCCTTTGGAGTTAAGAAATGAAACCAGACATCAGCACTGTCGTGTTTTCTTCTGTACAGGTGTTACTTTAGAAAGAAAATTAGCCCTTTCCCCCTTTTTCTTCTCTCTTGGACTGAGAACACACATCTGACCTAGGACCTTCTTCATTGTGTAGCTGAAGCTTCAAATTCAAGTGAAGATATAAGTGGGGAACATCTTTGGAGACACGGGAAGACATAAATATCTGGAGGGACGTTTTGTGCACACATGTGTGCATGTAAGTGTGTAAAATGCTCTCAAAAAGCAGACAAATGTCTTACTTCCCATGCAGGGGGCACATCCTACTTTTTAAGAAGATATTCCAACCCAGACCATTCTATGATTCTGTGATATTGATGCTTCTGAGAGAAAAGTCGCCCCACATAATGGGGAAAATGTTTAATTTATGGTCCCCTTTTTTTTGCTTATCCAATTTCTCTACCATATTGGAGGAGCTGGTATTTTAGTGAACATAAATCATCAGAGGATTTAGATATCTGGTGGTTCATCTCAAGCCCATGGGCAGCTCATCTGCAACTTTTGGTTGCCCCAAGAAAAACTTGCACTGCTCATCTGTTTCAATGAATATTGATATGCAACTCATATCCCTTCAGCATTTCTTCAGATCCTCAGCCTTCAAGCAAATCCCCCAAAGGAAATTGTTTGTTTGGTCAGATTCCCACAGGCTTGATCTTTAGTGATGCTTGACAACTTTTGTGCCAAAAAGCAGAATGTTTTTTGGTTTATTATCTGTCAGTTGAGTTTAGCTGTAAGTGACAGACAGAAGTTGTCTCAGACACCATCAGGGCCAGTCTTGACTATGTTTCCTTGGCTATACTCTTTTCAGCAATCTGCTAGAAGGTTTGATGGCTAAATGAACTGGAAATGCCTTCACCTGGCCTGTTCCATACAACCTTTGAGCTTTGCACCATTTTTTGCACCGTGAATGGCTCTTTTCTGCTTCTCATACACCTTGAACATCTGTTTAGGCTTGGATGAGTTGGCCCCTGAAGATTTCTGCCTCAGCAATAACTTTAGAGACACATACTTGCCTAGATGAAACAAGGCATCCAACTTTCAAACAGCTCTGTTTAGAGAGGGTGAATCTCATCCTAAGTTGGAAATGTTGTATTTTGGAAGCTGCAAATACAAAACTTTTCCCCACTTCATCTGCTCCTAATTGTTCTTTTCACTGCTTGCTGGTGCTTCATGTTCCTCCTTGTTGCAGATGACTGCCAACTGCTTTTCATTTACCAAACAAACGGATTATGGCACCATTTCAATGGACTGATTTAATATTCTATTTCAAGAGAAATTCTCCTTAAATTTTTGGCTTTGATTCATTGGCGTGGGGAAATTGCCTTGTTGGTAAATACGTTTTTTATTAAGCATCTAAAGACCTTTAGAAAGAGTTGCCTGAATCGACAGTTTCTCTCATTTGTGATATTACTCGGTCCATTAAAGCACTCAGGGGTGGCTTTTTAGTTTTATAGCAGCCCAGGCTCACTTCTGCTTTGCTCTGGGTTTGCAGAACTAACACAGCTGAACAGTCATTGCAATCCCTGAAAGCAAAACAAATGATGTTGTGGTTAAATAGAAGCACTTGGATTTAGGAAACCAGGCTGCTTCATTTTTACCTTTGGAATGGACATTTCCATCCTTAGTGTCACTATAGAATTTTATGACCCAGGTCCTTTGATGGTCATCAGACCTTATAAAGAATTATCTCAGTTCAGTCCAGCTCACTGAGAGGGCCAGTGAGGATACAGGTCCATCATTCCTGCTGATATCCTTGGAGACCTGTCCCAGGAGTGTAACACTAGGAAAATTTTGCTTAAAATAGATTTTACTTGATCTGTAGGATTTGATGCAACCACTTGGTAATTTTGGTCTTTTCTTCTGTCTTGTCATTAAACTGAAAATTTTACCTCTTGAAAGCAAGAAAAAAAAAAACTTGTTTGGAAGAATTTTTGTTATTTAGGATGAGGAAAATAGAAAAGACCTAAAATATTATGTTTAGGTGTCAGTCATACCATGGTGGCCTTCAGGTTTATATATCTCTTAGCAGATGAGACCTCTTTCTCATTTTTGATCCTTTTGTTGGAGCTATTATTTAAGAATCACACAGATTGTCCCAGTTTTCACCAAAATGGGCCGTGAAAACCAATTTTTTCCTCTTTGGAAGTTGTGATAATAGAAGATAAATACAAAGAAATATATTTACAGGAATATAAATAGGAATATATACATGTAGGGTGAATAATACCAAATACTATGATTGTTACTTTCTTAAAAAGATTTAAACCCCCTCTTCCTTGATTATTTTGAAGTTTAGCGACTACCTAGATCAGAATTGAAATCAGTTTAATTCTATGTTCAATTCATTGCTAAACATGCTTTTTTGTTGTAAGAGCTTCTGTGTAAAGAAAAATTTCTGAGAGTCAGAACAGAATTCACACTGTTTGGCAGCATCTGAGGGACACCTCTTTTCCCTGATGAGTCCTGTCTTGTAATTGTGATTTTTTTGACTGCAATTCCCAAGTGGAAAATATATATACCTTCACTCTACACTCTTGGCCAGCTAAGTGGGAAAGATTGATTTTATATAACTTTTTACATGATATTCCAAGCAACACAAGATGTTGTTCTCTGAAGACTAAAGAAAATGGCAATTTTTAACTGAGTTTATCCTCATCCCTTACTTTAGTAAGTTACAAGTTTCATATCTTTTATGTTAACTCAAAGGAAATTTATGTTACAAAAACCCCAGAACAATCTCCTGGGTCACAGCATAACTGGTGAAAACTGCAGCAGATCTGTTCTTTTTCCTTCCCAATATCACGGCAGGCTGCAGGCATTAGCAGAGCAAACAGATTCCTAAGGGAGCAGATGCCAAACCTGTCTCACTTTCTACTTTGCCTGTGATTGTGACCAGGAATGGAGTGAAACCAGCCAAAGTGACAACAGAATATTTCTTAACAGGCCACAAGTACATGACAAAATTCAAAGTAAGTCCTCATGCTTTATTACTCTGTTAAACTATTGGCCACGTTGTAGCAGCAATTATTGAAAATCCTTAACCTTCAATCCTATTCACCAGTAAAATGGCAGTTAGAATCCTTCTGGACTTGAAAAATGAGATTATGAAAATTAATATCATTTTTTATGTACTTGACAGTGTCAGGACCTATGATCTAATGGGAACAAAATGGTTTGCACAAGTGTAGCTGGAAGAAGAATTTGGCTTTGGGTTGCCTCTCTCAAAAGGAAGAGGTGTTTTTATGACAATTTACCTTCCACAATCAGGATTCAGTAGCCTAGATTAATTCCTGAAAATAGAGAAGCTCAAAGATTAAAACTCTTTTTCCATGACAAAGATTCAGAATAACCTGATTATGAACCTTTAAGAGGTGCAACGCCATCCATATCAATGGAAACAGGAGAGAAAATGTAGAGCATGAACCAAATTTGTGCAATAATTAATCACAAAATGCTTTGCCTTTAAACTGAACTACAGCGATTCAGCACTGGGTGAATTTCATCCTCAGAGCCCTACTTTGCACAGGGTACTGTGAGGCTTAATTAATGAGCCTTTGTATTGTGGTTGGAGATCCTTAGATAAAAGCAATGGATACACAAGTGGAAAAAACAGACAAATGAACAGAAAGGGAACAGGAAAAAAAAAATCTCTACATGAGCTTGCCAGAATTAAGATGCCATTATTTCAGCTGTGATTAAAGGATACAAGATTTAAGAAACTGAAATAGTGAGTTCTCTCTGTGACAGAACACTGCAGGTTTGTGACATAACATAGGGTTGTTGAGTTGATTAACAACGGTGTCCTTTAAAGAAAAAAAAAGCAGCAGCTTCCTATTCACATTCAGCTTAAATAATTAAAATGGTATTTACAAATGCTGCTAAGATCTTTTGTTATTTCATTTGGCATGTGTTGCTCTTTTTTTTTTTTTTTNTTTGTGGGTGTGTTTTTTTTTTTTTTTTTTTTTTTTTTTTTTTTTTTTCAGGGCTAATAAGTAAATTGCAAACATACATTATTCTTCACCATTCTCCACTCACTTTTCTCCCACTGGCAACCAATCTACCAGAATTTTCTTCCATTCCCATTAATTGGTCCTTAGAGAATCTCCCTCGCATACCTTTGCAGTGACAGTCAGGGAACATTTCTTAGTAATACTGAGTCAGAAGCCCTGTGATAGCTCTCAAGTCACATATTGAACTGGAGCTGTTCTACTCCCTTCCATTATGTTTAATGCATGAGGCTTCTGAAATGGCATGGCTCAGGTGATGGATCATACTTTTCCTTCCAGACTATCATGACTTTCTCTGGTTGTTTCTTTAAGGTAGTTATATATTTTTTTGTTTTTATTCCTAATGCAATGATTGCCTGGCAGTCCACATCAAGCGCAATGGCATGGCAAGGGGGATAACCTCATGTTTACTGTGGCTGCAAAATCCCAGTGTCTCAAGCTCTACAGGGAAAATACAATAAATAAATAAATAAATAAAATAGCCATGTCTCCCAGACACTCCTATTTTTAACATCTTTGAAATTTTGGGCTGGGAAGTTTCAGCACAGTATGGAATCCACAGGGTCTTGCAAAGTTTAAGCAATCCATGACATTTTTTATTTTAAATGCGTGTTGCTCAGCAGTGCTGCAAGGTCCCAGGTGAAATCAGGTGTCTGCTGTGCAGAGACATATAAAATAAAAAATCTCCACTACCCAAAAGACTTCACAACCAAAACTGATGAGAGGAGCAATTATTCTCACTTGTCAGAGGAGGAATCAACATGAAAAATGATGAAGTGTTATTTAGAGACAACTTTCTATATTATATCCAATTTATTTGCTGTGTGGGTTTCAGTATACTGGATACTGAAAAGAGTGGGGTGGTTCAGGCTGGTGTAAGCCTCCTAAAGCTGCTATCAAAACACAGAGCTTGGAAACCAAGGGTGAAATTTATTATGTGTAACTGCAGGAATGGGCATAATTTTACCTTCCTCTGGCTGCACGGAATCCACGATAGGTCTTTGCCCACTTGATTTTTCACCTGCCAGTCCAGAAAGGTGAATGTACAACTAATTTGTGTTACATATACTAGCCCCAGACAGGTGTCTTACACCCTGTTAGGCAGCTCAAAAGCCATTTTGTGCTCTGAAGTGGATTTTTAGATCTAAACTAAGGGAATTGGATTAACTACATAGTTATGGAGAGAGCCAATAGAAAGAGCTGGACACCTCCAGGAGATGATGTGACCCTTCCAAATAGAGATATCTGGAAAAGATGGGATGGTTCTGGAGGGGCTTAGCTCTTCCACTAAGAGCAGAGGAAGGCTAGAAGTTTGTGTTACACAGGATAGACATCACTGGAGTACCTAAATTTTTCTGAGACCCTCCTCACATGACCAATAAAGCCCAAGCAGATAAAGCTCCTTTCCATATCTCGTCTCCTTCTCCTACACTCAATATTGCAACCATGGAAGGTACCTGAAGTTCTTGTCTGGAGGAAGAAAACCATAGTGAGACACTATCCAAGAGGAAAGCAGTTCTATAGAGTAATAAAAAAAAAATCTTATGATACACAAGTACAAAACCTTTCATTGGAGGTGCTGTAATTAACTTTATGTCTGTACAGATATTCTCAGAGTGAATTTTTGTCTTGCCAAGGCCTCTCTCTAAATAATAATAGTAACATTTTTGGAACCAATGATTTGTGATCTTAGGGTGGAAAGCACTCATATTACAATAGAATGACTTTTTCTAAAAATATTATTAAGGACCATGGCTATTGCACAAACAACCCAAATGTGCTCAGTGTTATGTATAGGAAAGCTAAAGGACAGATACGTTCCTTCCTATATTATTTTCTGTGTTCTTTCTCAAGATGGATTGCAATTACTTTTAGCTTTCCTGCTACCTTAGGAAAAAAAGAGTGACTGGGAATAAGATGATGGGCTCCCAGCTGCAATTTTGTTGATAACAACTGTCACTGTGCCTAGTTTCCCTATGGATGGTGTTCAGTTCTGGATTAGCAATTCACAGAGCACTGTCTGTGTTTGGCTTCTCAAGGTGGTGAGGAAATTTCAGTGTAGTGATGTATGACCTTTTTCATCTTAATTCCTACAGGTCTCCAAGCTAGGAGGCTGTCACTGAGAAAATATCTGGAGTGTGAGAAGCCTGTGTGCTTAGTTTCTGTATATACAAGAACAAAGACAAGTTATTTGTTTTCTTTTTTTTTTTCCTCATGTCCTTGAAACTGTTTTATTTGGCCTAGCTGGGTTTTATTTGGCAGCTATTCCAACATACTAAACAAAGCCAGGGTTTGGTCCTAAACACTGGAACTTGGTCATCTGTGCTTTTTAATTATTAATGAAACATTTTGGCCTGATCCAGCTAGCAGTCTCCAAAATAATTCATAGGCATGGTCAAGAGTCATCATGGTCCAGACATCATTCTCACAGGTAGTTTAAGTGCTGTCACTGTGTCTTAAAAGGATGTGGCCAGACTGTCCCCGTTTGTCTCAAAGTCAGAGAACAGACCCTGGGAATCTTCAGTGTATCCATAAAGAAGGAATAATTTGAAATTCAAATAAAATAAAAATACCACACTTCCCTCTTTTATAGGCATATATCCAGAGATTATAAAATGATGATCCATACTCAGAGTCTTAAGAGGAAAAGAGCAAATTCTCTGACAATAGCCCATAAAAAAGATGCAGGATTAACACAAAGGTATACCAAAATTGTTCTCCTACTGACAAACGTCTCACTTGAAGCCCAGATGTTTGGGTAAAGTCATTCAAAGGCATAAGAATATGATCAGGATCAGTTACCTTGGCTCTCCCAGTTTCACCCTGGATGATTATAAGACAGATGGGTCAATCTACCATTGGTGTGAAACTCGAGGGGGTGATTGATTTTTTTTATCACAGGTTTATGGTGAAAAGCCTTAACCATTGTTACTGCTCCTCATGAATCCCATGGTCAGCCTTGTTTTCAAAAACAATATATTAGTGCTGAAGTAACAGTTTCCTTCTTTCCCTCATGTCTTTTTGCCTCCTTACCTTCCTAGCCTAACAAAAATTCAGTTGATATTTTTGAGTCTTGGACATGATATTCACAGTTTGTATAAATCAGTTCTGTTTAAATTCCATCTATTAATGGGGTTTTTTTCTACCCATGTGACGTGGAATCACAGAAATCACAGAAAATCTGGAGTTGGAAGGGACCCACCAGGATCATCGGGTCCAACTCCTGGCAACAGAAACCCACCAGGCATTCATGTAAGCGCATCATGATCACTGCTTCTAGAGCTCATAGAGAGAGAGAGTCCACATGGGAATTATTCCTACCTTTCTGAGATGCTCTTGTGTCATAGACAAACTTGAACTTCTCTCTCCAACTGGAGAATGAAAACCTCTACTAAGTACCTGACGATAATTAGGTGTTAAAAATTTATATGACTTCAGCGAAAGGGAGGGAAAATTCCCAGAGGAGAAACTCATAATTTCCTAATGTGTGGCTAACACCAGTCAAGAATTTTATTGGCATGAATTGTTGGAAGATGTATTCAAAGGGAGAATTATCTAAGGGAGCATCTTGTTCTATCTTCTATTCTTACTGAGGAACCTGCTTTGGGACCATTTTTTAGATACAGTTATGGAGATATATAAAGATGGAGATACTTGGTCAGTCTCTGTAAAATTTCCCTCTCCTCCTGATCAGAGCTTAATGGTTCATGATCGTCCCAATGCATCTCATTCAGTCTCCAAAGCTGTGTGATGTGGGACAACACCATGAAGTACATAAATCATATACTTTTTGATAGTGTCTGGATTTATGATCCTTGTAACTTTTGGAATCAGACCAGTGTAGAAATTGTAAGTCTAATGTCTTTACTTGCTGCTGGCCGTTGCTGTGGAAAAAAATCATTACACTGTAAAATTGATCTGCATTTAGAGCTGCTGTCTGTATGACTGTTAAATGACAATCTTACCTCATTTTGTAGGATGCCTCATCTGTGGGTTGAATCATGGATTTTTGGGGCAGGGGGTAGGAATCAGTGACTCATTGGTTTTGCAGTTATTTTTCTTTGTCTGTGAGTCAAAATATGACTCAAATGCTTCAAAATTATTAGAAATGCTCACCAGATAGAATTAATATAATGTAATGCTGATGTCTGAAATGTAAAACTCTATCTCTGAGCTACTCACCCTGGACTCCTTTTGTGGTCAATGGAGAGGAATGGGTATCTTGAGGCTGTAACTGATGTCACCAAAAGTAGAACATTAAAGGAGGCCGAATGAATCAAGCCCAAATGTGTCTGTTTCCTTCAAGGGCAGATTCAGATGTCTCCACTAGAGAAGTCTAAAGTACACCTCAAGTGCTATTCCATCCTTCCCACAGTTCACAAGTACAAGCCATGCTCGCCTAACTCACAGTCAGATTATTCTGTCTGAATATTCTGTTCCACTAAGATCATAAGAACATTAGAAAGACCTGACTGAACCTCACCATCTCTCTCAGCACGTTGTCCGCAATAGCTCCCAAAAAGCAGATGCCCAGGGAAGAGCCATAAAACCAGGGCAAACTTAAATTTTCTTCAACTTCCTTCCCAGCCTCTAAACCATCTGTAGCTTCAGAACACTCTCAGCCAGACGTGTTTCTGATGTGTTCAGTGATCTATGAATGTGTCCCGTCTTCCTGAAAACCAATGTTTAGGACTAAACCATAGTAGCTACCTTCTGGAAGGAGGCTCTAATTTCAGTGCACTGGAAAGTCATCTGTACTCTTTGGTGTGTTAGTTTGACACAGCTTGGTTTTTAGTGGGTGGGGAAAGCTGCTCAAAACTTCTACTGTGTCCAACACAGAGCCAATCACAGAAGGTTGTGATGATGGACAATTTACTAGCCCAATTAGAGAAATAAGCAACGCCTCTGTGATAACACATTTAAGAAAGGAAAAAAACACAGAAAGCTCTTTTTCTTACTCCCTTCCAAGAGGTGGCAAGGGGGCTGCTGGGTCTTTCGCAGAGCAGCTGCCAGGGCCCTTCTGACACCCTGGCTGGGGCTGTGTTGCAGGGTGAGGGGGGCCATCCCAGCACCATGAGCAGCCACATGGCCAGGACCAATGCTGGGAGCGCCCATGCAGCCAGGGCAGTGTGGCCACTGCCATCTCAGCATGGCTCGCAATGAACTTTATTTGCTCAGCTGCTTTTAACAACCTGTGCTGCGGACAGAGGGGCAGCAGTGGCAGCAACTTTTCCTTTTCAGCACCCCGCATGAAGAGAGGCTCTGGGTGGAGCTGGTGGCCAGCACAGCCTGTGTGGTGCCAGCAGGGACCATGTGGCCAGTGGCGAGGGGATGGCGAGCAATTCCCCGATGCACAGCTCGGATGGGATCAACATTTCAGTGATGTAGAGCTCTATGAAAACTTTTCAATTGATAGAACCTGAGACCAAACAAAACCTACAGACACCAATTCTCTCCCAAATCAGAGACAAGGGAAAAGTGAGGACATGTGAGGAGAACCAATGTGGTGACACTGAGGTCAGTGAAAAGGGGAGAGAGGAAGTGCTCTGGGCTTTGGAGCTGAGATTCTTCTGCCAGTCATGGTGAGGACTACAATACAACAATTTGTTATATCAGTTCATGAAGTGCATGGGGAGATGCAGAGAGATCCATGCAGAGATCCATGCAGAGATCCATGAAGAGCAGTGCCTATGCTGGGGTGCATGGATGTTGGAAAGCTGTAATCTAGTGAGTAACTTAAACAGAGAGGACCCTTGCTTCAAGAGATAGAGAAAGAGAACCATTGCTTCCAAACTAGGACAGATTATCCTTAAAAGACTTGACCCTATGAACTAAAATGACCCCTCACGTGCAGCTTTGGGAAGACTGTGCCATTTGTGGGAGGGACTCACTTTACAGCAGGTTGGGGGCACTGCTGTTTTTGAAAGTTAAAACCATGCTGGAAAAGTTTACAGAGGACTATCTCCCATGGCAAGGATCCCACAGCACAACAGAAGAAAGAAACTCTTTTTCCTTAAATGTACTGAAGGAAGATTTTTAAGAAGTGAAAGGCTGACGAAAACCCCATATTTTGTCTCCTTACGAGACAAGGAAGGAGGGACTGGGAAGGAAAGGTGTTCTAAAGGTTTATTTTAGTTCTCATTACCCTTTTTACTTTTAATTCTGTTAATAATAATTTTTTTCATACTGTTCAAGTTTTGAGCCTGTTTTGCACTTAAAATGTTTTCCCCTAATCCTTATCTCAACTCATGAAGTTTTTGGTTTAATTTCCACTCTTCTGTTTAGTTGTAGCAGAGGAAAATGAATTAATAGTTTTTTTGTGAGTGTCTGGCACTTAGCCAGTGTCAAAACCATGACTTTTGGGATGTGACACTGCATGTTTTATCTGTTAAAAACTGGTTTTGCTTTCATATTTCCTTTGACACAATTGCAATTGTTAAAGAGTCCCTATATTTTCTTCCATTTTCTTCCTAAAATTCTGGCATTTATTCACAGCTGAATTGATAGAATCACAGAATGGTTTATGCTGAAAGGGATCTTAAGGATCATTTTGTTCCAGCCCCCTGCCATGGGCAGGGACATATTCCACTATCCCAGGCTCCTCCAAGCCCCATCCAGCCTGTCACTGGACACTTCCAGGGATGGGGCAGCTACAGCTTCTCTGGGCAACCTGTGCCAGTGCCAACTGGACACTAAAAGTCAATAAAATCTGGGAAGTTAGAGAGTAATGAACAGCTAGGCCTGGTATGTGGAAAATTTTGTGGGGATATTCTGAGGTAGAAGGGGAAGTAATAAACTAAATAGATAAAAACTGAGTTGCTGTGAATGGGTGAAGGGCTGAGAAGATCTGCCTAGCCCCATTGCAGACCTTGGTAATAGAGTTAGACATGATGCACTGATCATGAAAGTTTTCTAGAGATTAACTTATAAGAGAAATATAAAAATGACTTGTGTAGAAGATAGGGAAGATGCAGAAAGGGAGAGAAGTAGATATTTTTTGCAAGTCAGGTTCAGTAAGACTGATGCTCACAAAGAAAAACCCACTTTTTTTTGATAATGGGTTCACTTATGAAGAGAAAAAATACAGTGCAGTGAAGTCATGATCAAGAGGAAAGAAAGCACGTTAAAAAACCAAAGGTTTATGAAGGCCTTGTAAAAGTAAAATCAAAAAAAAAAAAAAGTGAACAAATGAAGATGGTTATTGGCTGGGTGATAATTCTGAGGCTTTCCCTTTTCCTCTTTCTGCCATTTTATTTCTCCTGCCAAGAACCCACTTCCCACCTGTTCTACAAGACTTCCACGACTTCTGTCCTCCTTCCTGTCCTCTTTTTGACCCAAACAAATTCCCTGTATCTTATCTCTCCTAATTTCCAAGTCTCTTGCTGCACCTTTCAAACACCAGACCTGTCCATCACAGCCTGACTACCACATTTCCAGGCCATGAGCAAAACCTAAACCAAAACGTGATTTGAAACTTCATACTGACATCTCATGCATAGACTGGTTTGGAAAGCTTTGTTCCCTCTGCAGTTCCTCCATGGTCTGTCCTGTTTGTGTTTTCATTATCTGTGGTTAACATACAAAAGTACGGAAATGCCCCATGAAAGCTTTAATTTAAGGATAATTCCGCCTTTTAGTAAATATTGACAATGATTTTGTAAAAAAGAATCACATAGGAGTTAATACAAAATTATATCCAAGTTACAGACAGCAACAGGATTTTTTTTTCTCTGTAAACCAAGAGAATAGTTTTCTCTATAAGAAATGTAATTTCTCTCGAATCCTACCAATTTTTGCAGCCTAATTTTAGTCTTTTTCAAATTGTTAGAGTGCTTTCACATAACACTAGACTAAGTGGCAGCAGATTTCCATTATTAATGACATAATGCAACAGTGAATAGCTACAAGCAATTATTGGAAGATTGACAATGGGCAATGAAAATAAATTAGCTAATTCAAGCTAGATAGCAAATACTTTCACATAACCGGCAGCATCTTCAAAACCAGGGTAGATGATCTGCAAACAGTTCAAAATTCTCCACAAATACTGTTTACAGCAGACAATGTGTTGACAATCAGACAAGACTGAGATTAAATAGGGTCTGTCCCTATTTGTTATTTTTGTTTGCCAAACATTCCTTTTATAAAATACACTATATTTGGGTTTATTTTGTTGTTCACACATCTCACATGAGTATCACTTTTTAATTAGCAACACTAATGAGGGCATATGACTCAAAAATCATATTAAAATCTCTGCTGTTTAAACAGCCTGGATTTACAAATATCTCAGCAAAACGACCATGTCATTTGGTATCAAAACACCCTCACCACTTTCTCTAAACCCTCTTGTCCTGAAGGAGAATGTATTTCAGCATCATATATATGAAATAACAAACAAAGCAATGTCTTCAGTAGGAAAAAAAAAAACCCCAAAATCCCAACTCTTTGTGTATGGAAATATCGTTTATTCTCATTTCTATTAGATGAACTAAAGAGATACCAGTTGAGCTGGATCCATAATGGCTTGCACTATTCCTACCTCAGAGAACTTTCCAGTGGTCCATGCTGGAAGAGACTTGGTGTGGTCTGCTCCCAGGAACAAAATACTACTTCCCATATGCTGAAATATTGCTTGACTGATACAGTTTTATATTTATAAAATTCAAACTTTATTTATTTATTTATTTATTTATTAGTGGTAAAAGACAAAAAGGAGCCTGTACAGAGTAGATTTGATTTCATCCTGTCATAGGCCCACAAAAATAGATATGAAACTTCCTCATCACTCCTGATGAAGAACTGTATTTAATGAAAATCAAACCACTAACACAAGTTTTAGATTTGTCACATATTTCTGGTCTCAGAAGTGCTGTCTAATGCCAGTTGTATAGGGAGAACAAAATCACTCCTACAGCAAACAAAGGATGATGTCGATCTTGCTGCTCTGGGTTGAGACCAGACATGCATTTGATATATGTGGCACTATCAAAGAGGGGGGATTTATATTGCTGCAGTGCTTAAATGATTTTTAACTACTAAAAGTAATGCTAGTGGCACCCCTTCAGAGGACAAAATTTTGACTCTCTCTCTCTATATCATATATATATACATGTACAATGCAATTTCTTCACTGAAATAGTGGTTAAGCATTGGAAGAGGCTCCTCAGAAAGTGTTGGAGTCAACATCCTTAGAAGTGTTAGAAAAATGGATAGACATGGCACTTTTTTATGTGGTTTAGCAAGCATGGTAGTATTTGGTTTTTAAAGACTTGATGAATTTGAAGGTCTTTTTCGACTTTAATGATTCTGTGATTCTATATTGGTTGGACAGGGTAGTTGCTTTCTCTCCGTCTCCAAACATTCCACTCCTTTGCAACAGAGCAAAGGAATTAATTCTGCTATGTCTTTATTTCTAGAAATAAACTTGGGAGCCATTGACAAAAAACTGGTCAGGGCTCTGGAGTCCCCGGCCCTGACAATACCAGCTGCAGAGAGAGCAGGACAAAAAAGCATCAAGAATAAAAAGATGCAACCCATAGTGTGGTGGTGGGCTGAGGAGAGCATTTCAATGTTCCTCTAAGCTCTGCCTACACATTCTTAGGTTCCCATTCAAGCTGAAGGAGACACTTCATAATACATGACAGTCCTAGGAGTCAGTGGGAAAGACAGCAAAGAGGACACTGTCAGTGCTTTGTTTAGCAGTTATCTTTAACACAGATACTTTAAAGATACTTTAAAGAAAGTAGTCCCCCTTGGCTTTCACCTCCATGGTTCCAACTCCACAGTCCTTGGTTCCAGCACTAAGCAAAAAAATATTTGATCTTTAGCTTGTTCATGGTTCTTGAAAGCAAGTACAGAGCAACATATTTCAATCCCTTGGTTCTTTCACTTGCTTGCTAAGGCCTTGCTCTGGCATTGCTTTTTGCACCTCATGCTTATTTTCCAGACTCCTGGAGGCAAGGAAAGATTTTTGTTGGGTGTGCATGGAGTGCATGGACCACTGGAGGCTCTGAACAAGACAGTGCCAGAGACGATAAAAGAAACCAGGTAATTTAGGTAACAGTACTGCCTTGAAAATGTTTTTTTTTAAACAAACACAGTTAAAAATGAAATTTATTTCAGTGTTTTTAACAGCTGCTTCTTTAATTGCTTGGATTTAGGTTTTCATGAAAATGAAATAATTTTACAAGATAATAAAACAAAATTTGACAAAAACTAAAAAAATGCGTTACTTAAATTTTTTAAATTAAAACATTTATTTCAGAAATCCAGAACGTATTAGCATTTAAACACATAATATGATGAAGTAGAACAGCATTTGAGAGGAAATCTGTGTAATCTGACTTTTTTGACAGATACTCATAGAATTTTGTGATGGTTTGGTTTGGAAGGGACCTCAAAACTCATCTCATTCCAGCCTCCCTTCCAGGTACACCTTCCACCAGACCAGGTTGCTCAAAGCTCCACCCAATCTGACCTTGAACTCCTCCAAGGACTGGCATGACTGCAAGACAGCACAACACAGTTTTATGCCATTTCCAGGAATGTTTGACACTTACTTCCCATTATCTAAAATATCAAATTGAATCCATGCTGCTCTGCCATTTTGCTGACAGCTGTAATTTATCTGCCTGACTTCCTTCATTTGAAAGTCTTCAGAAACACCTTTTTTTAGACCCTGTTCTCAGACCTTGTTTTCCTCCATTAACCTCAGTGAGGTTAAAGGATTCCTCAATTGAGAATCTCTGAGAAAAACTGCTCTCTGAGAAAGTCTGCTCTCAAATGAAGAGTTTTTGACCTTAGAAGTTCCTTGCCAGGGTTCTATTGAGTCATACGGTGTGCAATGGTTCCATCTCATGGCTGGAAGCTCTGGGCACTTTTGGAATGGGTGTTTCACAATGCCTTGAGTCACCCTCACCACCAACATCAGCACAACCCAGGCTAGTATTTAGTGTTCTCTTTGTAGCCATGAGCAAACTGCACAGAATCTTCAGTGATCCAGGTTCCAGTCCTCCCAGCTCAACAGGAATTCTGTGGCTGAAATAAAAAAGAAGTAAGCTTGGAGTCCAGTTTTTAGTGTATAAAACAGAAACCATGGCCACACCTCAGCAAAATGCTTCTGCTTAAACTCATGAGTGATTCTTCCTAAAAGATCACTGCTCTTCTTTACTCCAACATGAGCTTAAATCCTTTACAAAATCAGGACCAAGAAGTCATAATTATGTTTTCTCTGTGTGGACCTGTAATCATTTTTCTCTATCACACAGATGATAGATGTTCTTTATATAATAATAATATAATAACAACAAAAATTAATAATGTTGTGAAAGCTTCTTTGCTGTTATTCCTTTAATGTGGAAGGCATTCAAATCCTTTATAAATGGACTGCATAAATCCTTACTGAGATATAATGTTTCTTTCTGAAATGAAAATTCAACATTTTCTTGCATGCAAAATATATAATAATTTATATTACACATCTTAGATGGCCATGTTAAAAGCAGAGTTTCCAAGGCTCTGTCCTAATCTTCATTTTTCTTTTCAACAAGGAAACACATACTGGATGCAAAAAGCAATATTATAAACCCAAACAACAATGTGAGTCAGCACAAACTGATTATTTGCACACATTTTCCTGAATCCTAATTGCTTTCAGTGTTCTCAAAACACCATTCAATGGAGAAATAACAACTTTCATCATACAGTAAAAGGCAATTACACCAACTTGGAAAAGATACCTTGGGAATCTTCATATCAAGCTTGATTTACCCTGATGTTCTGCAAACGTGTAGCAATCACAACAGTTTTGACTCAACTCCAACACAGAATACAGTTCCCAGAAGGTCACTGGAGGTAAAGCTAAATTTTCACAGTGGTTCCTTCTGGCCTTTAATCTATTAATCATGGTCTTTTTAGATTAAAGCACCAAAATTGCCTACATACCCCATTTCTGATTTCCTCCCACTCATTTTTCTATAGCCTTCCTTGTTCTATATTTAAACTCCATGTTCCTTTCCAGCTTTAACATACTCACTGCATTCTACCTGCCTTATCTGAACCTGCTTGTGTTGGTAGGGAGCCTAGACGTACCAGAAGAATATTTCTGAACAAAATAAATTTCTTCCTAATTGATTCATCACAAGAAATCATGTGCTTTTTTACTGAATGAACAAAGCCTGAAAAGCCAGACCAGGTTTTTTCAGTAGAGTAATTCAAGTGGAGCTAGTGGGAAAAAACCCCATTTGGGATCAGAAGTCCCTAAGAACTAGGAAAGCCATTCCCTGATTTTACTTGTAACAGCCATGACAGTGGCCACTAATGCTTTCAGGAGGAATAAAAATCTTAAATGACACTCATTAACCCATGAATCCTGATATCTCCCTTTGCAGGAACAGCTATATAAGGAATAAAAAACTGTCGTTTGGTCTACTTGTCAGAGACAGACATCAGCTTTATGGGCATCATAACCCACACCAATGACAATTTATATTTCTCTTCCAGAGAGCCAAAGAAGGAAGAGGTATTGTAGGAATCATAAGTTCATCTCTATCACTTTAAATTATCTGTCATTAGACTCCTTATCTGCTTTGCCTGTATCAAAAAAAAAAAACATCTCTACAAACCTATGAAACACATGTGTGGACACTGTCTGTTAAAATCAGAGGAACTTCCTGCAGACAGTGGCAAAAACTTTTTTGCATTCACACTGAACACACCAGGTGGAAATATAGACCAGACAGGAACACAGACCCAGGAGCATTCTGTGGTGTCAAGATGCATCTCTGCCCTGGCACGAGTCCTGCAAACTGGCCAAAAAGTTTGTCTGTTCTATTGAAGCCTCACTGGATTTGATGCATCACATTACACGTAATTAATTTGCCTACTGTGGCTTTGGAACAGCATCAGATACCATGCTCTGATTGAATGTCTGACACAGGAACCTGAGGAATATTATTTAGAATTCTTTTTATCCCAAACAAAATTTCCAAATGGAAAATGAAAATATATTAGGAAAAAAATATAGTCCAAAGCAAGATTTTGAATGACTTCGGGAATGCATGATGTGCCTAATTTCTTGTTATTAAGTAAGTTTGAAAAATATAGCCTTCCTTCCTTCCTTCCTTCCTTCCTTCCTTCCTTCCTTCCTTCCACTTTCCCTCAAAGAAACAGCCAAAAAGACACTCTTCCTCCACAGACAAAATTATGCAATGAAATAGAACAGTTTTAAACAAATAAATAAACACAAGGACAAGGCAGACATGAAAGAACCAAAAAGTGTGGTCCTGAAATGTTGGGTTTATGTATGTATGTGTGTATGTATGCATGTACTTATTTATTTTGCTTTATGTCTTTATAAAGTATAATCAACTTTCACAAAGCTTTCAAAAATCATAAATCTTCAGTCACCAGTAACCTCACTTAACTCTGGGTATCTAAAAGGTGGTTTTCAAGACTAAGCTAGACTTCTACATTGCTTTTGCAAGCTTTGAGAAATCCATGGCCTCCAGAAATCACTCTGACTATGGAGTAAAAAGCACCTCAGACTTCGGTGTTCTCACAGAAATAAGGCGCTTTGGTGACTCATACAGCCCTGGGAGTGTTAAATCTGAAGTTAATTTCATTATGCTTTGATCAGCCCTGCATGTTTTAGCTTCGTTCTTGCTATGGAATTTTGTACTCAGAGCATGCACATGCATTGGAGGAGGATTCATAGGACACAGGAGCTATGGGAAGTGGAGAAGAAGAACTCCAACCTTTACAGACTCCCAGCTTATTTAGAGCAGGTTGAGATTTCTCCCTAAATCTACTGACTGAATTCTTCAACCAAAAATGTCACTGAGTAGTAGCTTAATGATATTTTATATTGCACAAACTGCTGAGTAACTCAAAACAGGTTTATGCAGGCAGCTCTTATCCCCAAGCATATTTGTATATATTTATATTATTTACATTGTATTTTTCTGTCTATTCTTTCTATATTTAGAATGGGCTACCTGCAGACTATGAAAAACATGCTTCTCCGTGTGTGGAGAGTAGTTTACTAATGCTTGGGATTATCACAAGGGATGCAAAATTATCATAACTTTTTCCTTTCTTTTAATATTTCTAGTTTTGCAACACAATTTTTAAGAAATGTTGGGCATGAGACCACTTGTGTAGGACTGATACAATTTGTTCCTTGTCTATATAGGAAACAATAAAGTAATTTAAATAGCTGCAAGCTGACTCATGTCTTTAGTCCCCCCCAAATATTATGTTGTCATGAGTGCAAATGAGAGTGATCACCACGAGGGACCATGAGAGAAGCTTCATCCCTGCAGGTTCAGGGGAGGATGAGCCATGGGCTCCAGGGAAGCCACAGTCATCCTCAGTGAGAGCTGGTGGCACCTTGGTTGCCTTCTCTGCTTTGCAGAGCTCTGAAAGAGTGAAGCTGGTAATGAACAGGAGGTTTAGTTTACTATTGTGAGAGAAAGGGGGAAAAAAGACACCTTACTGATTTCAAAAGGAGTTTTTCACCTGTTAGATACCACATGAACTTTTAGTACCTCTGGGAGGGACGAATAGCAAGGTGGGAGAACTGAACTCCTCTTTTCATGAATCGTGGTCCAGGTTAGGAATTCATTAAATTACAAAGGTGACTTTTTAGTTCCTCTTGTTGCTTTTCTGACCAGAACCCCATTTTCTGACCCCCCCCATTATTATGGGATGACTTTGAGTTCAGTTCTCTGCAGACCCAGTGCAATGCTGGGACTGAGGGCTGGCACCTGTGTCCTGAACTCCACTGTTAACCAGGAGTGACCCAGTTTCCAGTGGAGTTGGTGGCAAGCTGCCCACTGACTTCAGTCAGCAAGTGCAGTTTCAGAAACCATGTCACTTCTGGTGAGGCATGAGATGGAAAGAGGAGGGGTTGACTTTCAAGTCCTAATGTTGAGCATGTGGGGTTGGCAGGTGGAAGAAAGACCTGCCTTTATCTCTAGGTATATTATCCAGCCACCTGCCTATCCCTTTCTTCTGGAGCAGATTTAGAGAAGTTCCTCACTATACAAGGCTGAACAGCTCATGGAATATTTTGTTTGTATGTTATTTCAAGGTTATTTTGGGATGTGTTCAAGGTCAGGTGGGATGGGGCTTTGAGCAACCTGTTCTATCCTTACCTGTAGCAGGGCTGTGGAACTAGATGATTTTTAATGTCCCTTTCAACCCAAATCATTCTGTGAATTTATGATGTGATAAGCATTTTATCTTTGTCAAAGACATCGGTCTTATACTTATTTTAAGCCTTCAGAAAATATATTTTTCACACAGAGAGAATATAAATCTAATTTGTAGGATTTGATATATATTTTCACAGTTTAAGAAATTAATCAACATGTACAAACAGCTCCCACATTAAATCAGGACCTCCTGCAAAAGATTGTTATCAACATTACCTGAGTCATCAGGTTGTTTCCTGCTAATTATTAACTAATACAGCAATAAAATAAGATAAAGATTTTCTGTAAGATAGACTATCACATTGGCAATGGAACAGAAAAGCTTCAGTTAAACTGAAGATATGAGATAATATTTTCCAGTGAATGATTAAGAAAAATATATAAAAATTAATTATAAGTGTAACAGAGCAAAAGACAGCCCCTGAGAATTTAACATGCAAATGGCCAAGAAGAGAAACCGAGGAGAAAATATCATCTGAAGCTGCTTCTTGATCATTGCAAGTGGCTGATTTTTGTTACAAAGGGTAACTCAGCATGAACCTGAACAGTTCCAAAACTCTTCTTGTCGGCCAGACTTGGAAGTTCAAACTTTCAAGGAATTAATGTTGGGATTTAGACATTGACTTCTGAAAGACAGAGGAAGAGAAGGGATAGATCATCTTTAGGCCTAGGGGAGTTTTACCAAAAATCTTTTTTAGTGTAATTTCTGAGCAGATACTTTTTTCTATTTCCTGATGTACAAGGACTAACCAGGCAGGATCCTAGGCCCACACAGCTACCCAAATAAAAATAGCATTTTACTGGAAATGTGAACCATAGTAGATTCCAACCTGAAGTTTATGTTTTTATTCTAGTTTAGTTTAGTTTTTATTCTAGTTATACACTGGCTCACTTGCGTATGCCAAGCATTTTCAATGGAGCAGTCAGACACCCAGAGTGGTCACACTGAACTTCACATTTGCTCACTTTGGTGGGTTCCATTTGTCTCTACATTCTCCCAGATTTCACTTTTTTCATCACTTTCTTTGCAACTGCATATGCATTTTCTAAGACAACCCAAGTGACTTATCCAAAGTGGTCCTAATTCAGTAGTGATCAATGTGACCTGGCAACAGCTGCCTTTACAGTGTCACTAAAAATGTTGGATGCCTCATCCCTGGAAGGGTTCAAAACCAGGCTGGATAGGGCTTGGAACAACCTGGGATAGTGGAAAGTGTCACTGCCTGTGGAAGGGATTGGAATGAGATGATCTTTAAAATCCATTCCAACCCAAACCATTCTGTGATTCTATGAAAGTTTTTGGGAGGACAACAGTGGTATTAAAGCAGAGGAAAGCAAAGTAACTTGGTATTCTCAGGGCTTTATGGAGAAAAAGCATTTCTGTTTATGTCTCTGTGTGTGCACATAAACAGATCCTCAGGGGAGTGCTCACAAAGGCTAATTTTGGCCGGAAGAGGTGGATAACTCTGAGCTGCCCTCTGGTCAGGAAAAAGAGGGAGAGAGACACTTGCTCCTTCAGGGAATGATTAAGGAAAGTCCTTTCCAGAACTTGTTTCTTTTCTGGCACAACAGAACCAAGTGCTGCAAGCTACCATCAGCCTTTGGTGCCACCACCCTTAGAGTGTTTGCTGTTAGCCTGAGAGATGGGATAACTGGACCTTTCACAGGATGGACTTTTAATTGGAAAGTGTAAGTCATAACTCATTAAGCCTTTGGTCATGTGAAAATTTACATGCACCATTAAAGGCAATGAAATTACTCAGTGCATCACATCAGGGTCCTGCTTGCCATCATTTTTTGTCCCAGTTTGGAAAAACTTTTATATAAACTTAGCTTCAGGCACAACAGATAGCAGAATCAGTTTATAACTAAGTTATATATAACAGGATGATTTGTTAATAACAAAAATACACCCTAAGAAAATAACTTTGTCAACACATCTGGCTTTGGGAAGGGTTTTTCAGGTCCAGGAGAGGACTTCTGTCCAGGTATAGGAATGCTGGAGAGCAGCCCAGAGTCCAGGGCTAAGGTGCTCACCTGGGCCAGGGGACACCCAGGTTATCCCTGTGCTGCCTGATTCAGCCCAGGTGTTGGAATTTTTCTTCCCATGTTCCAACAAAGTGATTTGATGCCTTGGTTGAGCTGAGGTGGGATGTTTTACTCTGGAGACTGAAAAAGTCTTCAATTACTTCAAAAAGAAAAGGAAGCAGATTTGATTATAAAGCATGTCCGTGAGGAATGCATTCAGATTTACGTTTTTATTAAAGCATCAAGACTTTTATTGCTACAAGCTTGAGAAAGGTGTTTTTCCAAAGACAGACTGAATGAGAGAATCTTTTCAGGTCTTCACTAGAAAAACATGGTGTTTGCCATTTTGTATTCTCTCTGGCACCTGTTATTTGGTAACTTTCTATTAACTCTGAAGCACCATTCAACCACATATTTCTTATTAGTAAATTAATAAACACATTTATAATTTATTAATATGCAAATTAAAATTAGTATTAACTGGTTTTACAGTCAAGAACCACATATTTATTGTGAATTATCACACTAGATCAAATTTTCATGCCACATTTTTATATGAAGATATACATCAGAAGTACCAGTCCTATTAGGAAGTAGTCAGCTTAAAAAATTCCCATCTTTTTCATAAGATGAGAAAATACCTTCCAAGTATGTTCCGTAAAGTGGCTCTCCTGCCTCAAAAAGGGCAACTTGCTGTCAGTAACATTGAAGAATCTGTGGTGTGTTTAATAGAGAAACTAGTTAATCTGTCTTTTAAGAATAGATCACAAATAGATGAAATGATTAATAAGCAGCAATGTCATCTTCAATGTTTTTTATTTTTCTAATGTAATGGAAAAAGAAAAAGCAATACCGACAGTTTATTTGTATGATTCTTCCTGTTCTCTTTAAACCGCAGCAGTGCATTTTTAAAATTTTAATTACAGTAATGTGTTTTGTTCTTCTAAGTCTCTGATAGAAATGGACAGAGGGGGACAGAGGTTTAGTCAGAATAACCTCTAGCTTGGTTTTGATTAGCTTGGCAATTCACATACAGCATTCAGCTTCCTGCAAAATGGTTAGCAATATCTCCAATTCCATTGTGTAAAAGAATGTAAGAAGAATATTATTATCATAAGCAAGACAGTAACTTTCCATAGCATGTAACTTTTGTTCAAAAAATTAGAGGAAAACCAGAGTAGTCCTAGTGAAGTGCCTTAGTTTTATTTATTTATTTACTTTTAAAGGACAACACCTTAAAGTTATCTGACAAGAAGTTACACTCCAAAATAAATTGACATTCACAGGAAGTACCACCTGGACATGAGGCAGAACTTCTTTCCTGTGCAGTGACCAAGCACTGAACAGGTTGTTCAGAGAGGGTGTGGAGTCTCCCTCACTGGGGATATTCCAGACCTGTCTGGACACAGCCCTGTGCCCTGTGCTCTGGGATGGACCTGCTTGAGCAGGGAGGTTGGACAAGGTGAAGGACCCACTCTGGTCCCTTCCAACATTACCCATTCTGCCATTTCGTGAGTCTGTGGCACGTAAAGTTTTTGAAATCATTAGTCATACAATCCCCAAGAAAAACAACTTTCCCTCAGAAAAACCCCAACAAACTGCAAACTTTGATCCTCAGTTATGATCCTATGATAGGTATAATAAGAAAAGGCCAACTGACAAGGCAGAAATGGTACCAAATGGAACTCAAGTCCTTCTCTTGAAGTATTCAGACTCAGAGCTGTTCCCCTTCCTGCTCTCAGCCTTTGCAACCCCACTGAAGCAGCTCCTATTAAGGACTTTTCCTATAACAGCCACTGGGGAGTGTTTTCTGTCCATGCCTCTCATCCATCGCAATCATTCATCTTTACTGACATCTTAGAGTGCTCTCCAGAGATAGAAAGAGTTTACTTTGGAGATCTCTCAGTAAAGTGAGACTCCAGTTTTTAGGTTTGTAAATAAGCGAGAGAAATTGGATGTTTTTCTGCCTAACTGCTGACCCACTCAGAATAAAGACCCAGTGTGACTCAGAAAAAAATGAAGGTAGGAATGCTCCAGGGAGCAGCCATGAGTAGGAGATTTAGGCAACACGGGATGTTGTCTGAGGGAATCCAAAGGATGGTAGGTGTGAGTTTCAGAGGATCTGAAATGTACCGAGATGCCCCAGAGAAGGACAGAAAAGGACAACAGAGTTGGGGAAGTGTCTGGAGCACAAGTCTGATGAGGAGCAGCTCAGGAAGTTGGGGGTTTTTAATCTGGAGGAAAGAAGGCTCAATGGGGGAACCTTGTCAGCTTCTACAACTTCCTGAGAGGAGGCTGTAGCCAGGTGGGGGTTGGTCTCTCAAGTAACAAGTGGTAAGACAAGAGCAAACGGCCTCAAATTGCACCAGGGAAGGTTTGGACTGGATATTAGGAAAAGTTTTTTTCACTGCAAATGTGGCCAGGCATTGGTACAGGCTTCCCAGAGAAGCAGTGGAGTCACCATACCTGAAAGTGTTCAAAAAATGTGTAGATGTGGCACTTGGGGACACAATTTTTTGGGGGACTTGGCAGTGGTGGGCTAATGATTTGACATGATGACCCTAGAGATCTTTTCCAACCCCAAAGATTTTATGATTCTAAATCTACCTTGCCTCTATTTCGACTCTACGACTTGCTAGGGAATAAAGAAGGAAGGAGGAAGAAAGAATAAAGAGTGAGGATTTTAAAATAAGTTCAAGAAAATAATTTTGAGCAGAAAGGTGTCTCTGTTATGTCTTTGCAGTCAAATACTTTCTCAACAACAAACCCTGTATTGGTGAGCAGTCTGCCTGAAATGTGGACCCCCTGAAACATTCAGATATCTGAATCCTGAGCAGTCCTACAGCCTTCAGCTAAGACACTCCATATTTACCCTGATTAACTGCCTGTACAAAAATAAGCAGACAGAAATCTGTTAGAGCATAAGGCTACAAATGCTGTGTTCATGTGCAATTCTGAGTGGATCATTAAGGTCGAGAGGCTGAAGCTGAATATATATGCACAGGTTTAAGGCTCTGGGCATCAACTGTTATTTATGCTTGTGTTTAGCACATAGACTAATGCTGCACTCACGTCTCTGAACGCTAAAGCAGTGCACTGCAATGTTGAGCTGATAAATCAGCCCGTGAATACAGCCTGAGAAACGTTTGTATCACAAGGGACAACTCTGCTGGGTTCTGTCTTGCAAATAGAGGGATTTTGTAAGACAAATGGTCCAAATTTGCTGGTCTGTGTAAATCAGCAGAGTTCTGTGGTGTTAACAGAACTATGCCAATTTCTATCGGCCCAGAATCTGACATTTTTCATAGAAAGGAATGAGTCTCCATTTACAGTTTCAACTGGAAAAATTCATTACTTGGAAATCCTTAGGCTACATTTATTGAATGGGAATTATTGCCATGAGGGTGCTACTTTAATAACCATGTACCCAGCTCAGGAAAAAGCCTCTGATGTTATTTTACCTTCCTGCATTTTTTGCTGTTCTGTTGAGTGTGTATTTTACCATATATTAATTTAGCCCTAATTGAGATTATCTTTAGAAACTTAAGAGATTGGGATGAGGGATGTTGTAAGCCTATGATTTATATTCCAATTTTGAAAACTGAATAAAACAAAAAAAAAAATACATATAAAAGCTATGTTTTTATTGCATTTTTAATGGAATTAATGTTAAATATTAGAATAATCATTGCTTTTAATGGCAATAGTGCCTATCAAAATAGCAGAACTTGCATGCTTTCATTGCTTAGATATGTTCTTGTTAAATCATAACATATTGTTTCCCGTATATGAAAAAATAAAAATTTTCAAAATATGATAACGAGCTTAATTTTACCATAAAGCCTGAGAAGGGAAGACAGAACCCTGTGAAATAAAGCACTTTTAGAACAATTTGTTGCATGCCTCTGATGTTAGATATCACATAGAGTTCAATCTGAGTACCTTGAAAAACTGTTTTAGAAAGAAAATGAAATCAATATTATGTCATAACTGAAAATCTACAGTGAATCAGCAAATAGAGTACACCCAGATCAATAATTCTTATTTTTAAATTTATTAACAAAAGAAAAGATATAATCTGTAAAAGTGGGTTAAATGGGTTAACTGAGTTGAGAATGTTTTTCTTGCTTTTGTTTTGTTTCTTGTAGTTTCATTATTTGTAGGATGTTTGTTATTTTGTGCATGAGAACAATGAAAGATTACAGTAAAACTTTAATTTTGCTTTTGGGAATAACACTGTAAAAAAAAAAAAAAGAAGTCCAGTTTTCTCTTCAAATCTGTTTCCTTTTCATTTTGTCTGCCTTTATGTATGTATGTGCTTGATAGAAATGTATCTTAGATTCAGATTTATTCGGTTCTACTATAACACAGTTCTCGTAGAAAAAACCATAATAATAAAACAACCCCTCCAATCTGTTCTGCTTCAAGTGCATAAATAGCAAGAAATGAGCTGATTTTATGTACATACCTAGCTGCAACTTATTTTTTTGTGAAATCATATCACCTTGTACCCCATAGAAGACTGGCTCAGTACAAATATTGCACACACAACCCTACAGTGCTGGACATATTTTGCAGTTTGCAAGCTGTCACACCACAGATAAATGCCATAAAATCCTACACCCCATCTTTGAAGTTTTAGTTTTATTTGGATTACACAGTGAGAATAATTCTAGTAGGGAAATATCCAATGCTGGATGCATGCCCTGCAGTTTTTTTCTATTTAAAAATGCCACCTTCTATGTTTAAATGATTTAATTAATATACCAAATTATTGTTGGGGTAACTCTTTGAATTACTTTTGATAACAATTAAAACTTGCCTTTTAAAAAACTTGCTGTCTACAGTCTCCTCAGTGTGATTCTGAACACAGCAACATCAGACCAGACTGGAGATTTCATGTTACTTTCTGCGTTTCAAGCCTTAATATTAAACACTTTTCCTTGCCTAGTATTAGTTTCATATGTTAATATCATTTTTTATTAACATAATACAAATATCACTTGCAGTACTACATCCTTCATTGCTAGCGGCTTTCATATCAAATGTCACAGCAAATTTTATTTTCGCTAATAGATTACGACTTGTACATTGTATTAGTGAAAGTGAACATTATTACAGGATGACACTAAAATTAAAGAACATACTGTACAACAGCACTAACACTCTGCTAAATTCCCTACTCCTTCCGACCCAGTCTCTATCCCATTCCACCCCACAAAATGCTGTCAGAACTTCTGTTAGATATTTTAGTGCTTCTTTGGAGAAAACTTCACCTTTCAAGAACCTCGCAATATCCATTGTCAAAATATCACATTATACAATTCACTGGAAGTGAACTTATTGCTAAATACCCATTAGGTTCCCAGGAGATGCCTTACATTAATTGTTTAGTGAAAGCACCCTTAGGCTATCGCTGGGGAAGAACATTAAATGCATAAAAAGAGAAGTTGACAGAGATCCCTGTAGAACAAGATACATCTCCTGGCTTAAAACTTCGCCAGGAAGAATCCTGTGCATTGCTGCTCAAAATGGTCATTTTGGGGTTATTTTTTCCTCCTGCTCTTGCCAGCACAGATAGAATTAATCTGAAAGGAAAGTGGATGCTGCATCAGCAGAAAGTCTTTAAAAAGTGATTTTGAAAAGCCAAGCTGGGGGTGGTGAACAAAGAAAAAATAAAAAAGGCATTGTTGGGCATTGTTTTGGATCTGAGGTGTCTGTCTGGCTTGTGGATGTAATAACAAGGAAAAAAGTTGGAGAGCAAAGAAAGTGCAGAACTAATGCTACAGATGAAATAGAAACTAAGAAAAAAGAAAGATGGTCAGGAGAGAGAAGAGGGGAAATGAAGAAAGAAAGGAGGGATGGGATGCTTGAATGATCAGTGATTTCAGAAAGACTGTAACTAAAATGTCAGCGAGCTGTTCACCAGCGAGAAGTCCAGTTCTGAAGGGAAGGGGGATGATTTTAGCAGACAGGCACATCCTGTGATCCTGTCTGCTGTGTCCTTCCTACCACATCCCCTTAACTGCTCTTTTTTCTAATATTGGTAGCTGATTCATCTCCTCTTGATTACCCATTTAATATCATCTAATCTATTTTACTGTGCCTTGTATTTAAATCACCTCTGGAATGAGCCTACATTACATCCTGATGATTTTTTACCTCAGAAAACAAGATTTTGGGGTTTGGTACTTCTGTCAAAGCACCACAAGAGGGGGCACTAGTTAAACAAGACACAAAAATAGAATTTCTACTTTTCCCAGTTTTTTTTCCTTTTGTCACTCATAAATACAGGAAAAAAAAACCTTTCCCTGTTGCACTAGAGTATGATGCTATTATTATGTTGAGAGTTTTTATTCCTATTGGGATAATTAACGGAAGAGTAGCTACCGTGAAGATTTATTCTAAAAAGGGATGCAGAAGCCTGACCGTCATCAAAAGTAATTAGCAAAATAAAATTAAGCTTTTGTTCACATCCCCCTTAAGAAAAACCTAAGAGGGAAATAAAATCTTCTTTATTTTGGACTGAGCCTTCACATCTGTTTATAATCAACACTTGAAAACACGAGGTTCCTGGATATTGAGATATGTTTTATTTTGAACTGCCAGTGCCTCACAGCTTGTGTAGTCATTTGTCTTTGCAAAAAGGGTACACAAATTATGTGAATCCAAGTTTTATTTCTATTTGGCACTCATTTTGTGCAGGTGCAAATGTCTGCAAGTCTGTAGAAATCAAGGATGTGTACTCTGTGCTTTATGTTAACTGCCCATCTGAGGGACTTGTATGTCTGTACTAAACATAGAAGTACCTAACTCCATTAAGGATTTTTCTCCAAACAGACCAAGAAGGTAGGAAACATCTTTATTTCTAGTTTTATATTTGGGGGAGCTAAGGCAACCAAGGTCTGGAATCACAAAGACCTTCAATCCCTACTGAAATCACTGGAATTTGGGCAATCCCATATATGTAAGAAGATAAGTAAGAAGATAGGGTATTTTGCCCCAAACTACTAGTGTGATCAAGAATCTGAAATGAGAAATCCACAGTCCTAAACTGGAAAGGTAAATTCTGCCCCTGAAAACAAAATATCTGCCCTTAAACTGCCTCTATTCTAACTTATGCCAGCTTTATCAAAGTGCAGCTTTCCAGGTTCATGATGGAACTCTCACAATCCCAAATAAGGGATGTATTTAGCAGTGTTCTTCCTAACAGGAGATGTGAGGCGACTCAAAACCCATTTTTCCAGTTCTTCCAATATTCTATGACTTTTCTTCACTCAAGTTGCCAAATCTGGCTAAATACAGCACTTCAGACTTAGTTACATTACTGCAAACTCCCTGGGGCGTGTTCCCACGAGTTCACCCATGTTAAAGATTTGGGGTAAATGAGGACAGCAACTCAGGAAAGGGGGTGTTCTGTTTTCAGGTATTGGACTTTGTCCACAGCCTGCCCAGCATAAGAAATATTAAGCACCAGTAAGCAATTTCTGTTTTGATTTACTGCGGAAAATCAACAGGCTATGGAATAGAAATCCATTCCACATGATGCATCCCATCTCCAGCCATGCTGAGCACACTGAAGAGCCCTTTTCAGTGCCTGTACTGGGGAGTCTCATACATTTCTCATGACTGGATTAAAATACATTTGCAAAAATGGCAAATATCTCTAAGAAAAAGGCACTGAGCTGATGAAAAAGAAAGGCAAGCATTTTAGTTTTTAGTTTAGATCTTAATTTCATCTCAACATACCCAGAATAGTTTAAGAGATTGTTTCACAGGCAGTTTGAGTTGAATTTACTGCTCATTGCAACTGAAAGGATTAGTTTCCTTTCTCATTCACCTTGAGCCAGGCTTACTGTACATCACACAGGGAGGACAGCAACCTGTTGGAGAGAGTCCAGAGGAGACCTCCAAATTGATCAGAGGGGTGGAGCAGCTCTGGCAATGAGGAAAGGCTGAGAGAATTGGGATTGTTCAGCCTGGAAAAGAGACTTTGAGGTGACCTAATTTTGGCTTTCCAGGTCTTGAAGGGACTTCCCAAGAAAGAGACAGACATTTAAAAGGATCTGTAGCAACAGGACAAGGGGGAATGGCTTCAAATTGAAAGAGAGTAGATTTAGATTAGATACTGGGAAGAAATTCTTCCCACTGAGGGTGGTGAGGCCCTGGCACAGGTTGCCCAAAGATGATGTAGCTTCCCCATCCCTGGAAGTGTTCAAGGCCAGGTTGGATGGGACTTGGAGCAACCTGGTCTGATGAAAGGTGTCCCTACCCATGACAGGGGGTAGAATGAGATGATCTTTAAGGTCTCTTCCAATCCAAACTCTTCTCAGTTTTTATGATTCTATAAAATATATCTATGTTAGTCAATCAGAGTACACAATTTCTTACATGTCTCCTTTGGAAAAGGACATGATGTTTCCATCTAGAATCATCAGAATCACCACTTGGAACATGGAGTACAGCTCTTCTTTCTACGAGTGCACAGGGTATCACCATTCCTTCCTTCCCAGTCAATTCCCTAAGCACCATTTTGTATAGTGGCATTTCCAGAATGAGGTGATTTGACAAATCTGTTGTCAGGGTGCTGTCAGCTGAAATTTCTAAAAGGACTTGATTCTTTATCAGGAGAGGCTACAGGACATTTATCATGGCGAGCAACATTGTCCAGTGGACAACATTTTTTAATAGGTCAGCAGCTGAGCGAACTGGGGAGCACCACTCTGTCAGATTCACAGCCTGTGGAAGATCCATAAGAAGATCCATTTGGAAGAGTTGCATATGCATCAGGCTTGGTGTAGAAACCATCCCTGTGAAAAGGAGTGAATATGATCATGCAAAGAAAACTTTGGCAGAAGTTACGAAAAGAGCATCTTACTACGATATTTGAGTAAAGACATTATGGGTGTGAAATGCAGTCTAGAGGTGCAGCTTATCTTGTGGTTAATATCCCAGATTATTCCCCAGACTATAAAAGCACAGGAATCTGTGTCAGACCAAAAGTCCATTTAACTTGCCGTCTTGCCCCTGACAGGTTTCACAGGAACACACAGAGAAATGAACCATTTTTCCTGACTTGTCTTTCAAGATTCTGGGACTCCTCTTGCCTGGGATGTTGACAGAGAAGTTACCATGATGCCTCCAGTGTACTTTGTTTCATTAATTCATTGCAACACTTTTTCAATCCACTCAGCATTTGGACTCCACAGCACACTGCAATGAGGATTTCCAATTTGCATCAAAGGCAATGGGTTTTTCTTGTTTGAAACTCATTACCAGGGAATTTTGTTTCATGCCATCTAGATTTGTATATTAGAAGAAACAACAAATAAACCTTTTCTGTTCACTTTCTCCGTATTAGTCATAGTTTTATCTACCTTTAGCAGGTGAGAGAGGACAGCTCAGACTGGATTTATGTCCATTCCTTCTCTCTTCTGTGGTGTAATGTGTTCGTCTCTGAATTCCAACATTCAGTAGCCTGGACCAAAACAATCCCAGCTGGACTAGGTTGCTGTCTGGAACGTCCTGCAGGTGGACACTGCAGCCTGGGTGATCATATGGAATAGATCCTGTTGAATCTATAGAATTGGTTTCACTGCTTACACACAGAGGGGAGGTCCAAAACACACCCCCTGAATACCTCAGATCTGCTGGATTTCAGTTGCACATTCAAATTGTGCACAGCTCGTGACTCCCAATTTGTAAAACTGTGGTTGGAGAACAAGTCACACTTCAGTCTCTGGGAAAACTCATGAGTCTGGAAATGGGGAAGGAAAAGCAAAACTGCACTATAAGAAACCATTTTTGCCTCTTGACGTGGGGACAAGAAAATGCTTGAGGGTAGGAAATGTGAGGGAAAGGAAAGTTATGATGTTAAAGGTGGTCACTGGAGTATTTCCATGTTAGTCACAATTTAGTATCTCTGGGATAAATTTGGAAATCTGATGTCTATGTGAGAAAAGTCACCTGAGAGTATCTCTATAGTCCAGAGAAAGAAAGATGCTCTCCCAGGGTAGATCAGAGGAATCACACTGTAAAACATGTCTACTTCATCTATGGAAAACAGGGGTTTAGTCCCTGCTTCTCCCGGAGGGAATTTGTCCAACACCTCCATGTTTGATCCACCAAAAGCAGAGGAACCCCAGATGTGCTCTAAGAACATCTACTAAAGCAAGATCTTCAAATGAGACAGATGGAATGCAGATAAAACCTTTGGATCCTAAGAGCCACATGGGTATTGATTTGTTGATTTCCATCAAGACTGAGAAACTTTGTGGCACCACCACAATCAGGCAGTGAGAAACTTTATTGGGAAGGTGGTTTAAATATTATATATGTTAATATAATAAATTAATGTAAATATAATTTTTTTCCCATTTAGGGATTTAGGCACCTGCATTTCATGCACACCAGAAACTCCTTCCTGCCACCTACTTTTCCTCTCTCTCTTCAGGAAGGAGCATAACCACCACAGTAACCACTGTGTTAGGACTTCTGGGACACTACTATCAG
>VXAC01000103.1:52245-248553 GCA_013399225.1 Rhipidura dahli
TTTGTAACATCTCAGATTATTGAAAAAAAAAAAAAAAAAAAAAAAAAAAAAAAAAAAAAAAGACTACTTAAATTCTAAATTTTTTTGAGCAGACTAAAAAATGTAATTTTCCTGCTGTCATATCTCATTTTTTCCCTCTTAGTAAGTAATCCAGTGATTGCTACCTCTACAAGCAAACAGGATTCTGTATTGGGAGAGTATCCTAAACCATCTTTCCATCATTTCATGGGACTGCCCCAATCTGGAGAAGTCTCAAAGGGGATCATCCCCATTTCTGAAAGTTATTACTGAACACTTGAGAATGAAAATGTCCCCAAGCCCTAAGGAGCCTCAAAGGTTGACTCCTAAAAAAGGGGACAAAAATGATGTGATGGATCCTTCTCCCTGGAGTGTTCCTTGGCTGTGACCACAACATAATTTTTATTTGTGAGATAATTTTTCTGAGGACTAGGACAGTTGCTATTAGTGTATGCATATTTTCAGAGGGAACAATCCTTACTCTATTAGACACTTATTCTAAATTAGGCAGGTGTAGCTGAGCTCATAACAGGAGTACAGGTGTTTTGGTTCAAGAAGCTCAGACTTTTTTCCTAATGCACTGTGAAAATCTTAATGACCACGGAGCTTCTGTGCCAGTTTGGTGGTTTAATATTAACTTATCACTAAATATAGAGCTTGGATAAATGAGAGGTTCTTCTTCATCAACCACTGTTCCAGCTGTACTATTTTCATCACCTCCACACCACACGGAGCATCTGTCCCTTCCTCCTGTCAGGATATATTTCTACTTTAGGGTTAAAACATGTAAAGGTAGAAGATTAAAAATGGACATTGTTCTGGCATTTGAAAGGGAGGGAGTTTATCATGTCAAGTCACATTATCTCAATTTCGAATCATGTAGTGAAAAATGGTTTTGACTCATTCTTCTCTGCTGGAATTTCCCCCTCTGTAATGTGGAGAGCTCACGTTTTCACAATATTGGCTTAAACTATTCCCATTGACTCACCTCTGATTTTTCTGAAGGTTTTTCAGAGAAAGGCTGAAAATGAGAGAAATAGAAAAGAGCTCTACTCTGAACTGTTTTTAAGACTATGGTTTGATAACAAGCACAAGTCAAACCAGTCAAAGTCCATGCAACTAATTAAAGGAGTCCTTCCTTCAGAAACATTCCTGGAGAAATTTCCTTACCCCGAATTGCCAGTTGTGTGTCTGAGTGATCAGGTGGATCTGAAAGACACTGGACATAAACTATGGCATTTTTAGACCTCTTTTGCATTCAGAACTATTTTCTTGTCTTCTATCTCAATTCTGATATTTCATGAGCTCAGTGATGTCACAGCAAAGACTATTGACAGCTGATGACTAGGATGGAATTTCCCATTGAAAACAGACTTAGTTTGCCCTAAATTCACCTTGAAAATAAACTTTTTGTCCAGGACAGTGAAGTTTGTTTCAGCTCCTAATGAGGCTGAAAGAGACACTTCCCTGGGATTTAACTAATGTGTTTGGGTCTGTGATAGAGATCAGGCTCCCCAGGATTTAAACACTGAAGACTGATCTGGCAAAGACAAAAGCAACACTTAGAACCACATTTACAAGGATCTTCGCAAAATAACCACTTGTTTTCATTGAAAAACTCCATTGTTTACACTTTGGATGACTCATTTTTCTAAGGTAATGCTTAGATTTGTGTGTGAACTAATATTTACTGTTGAACAACCACTTAAAGTGATCCTTCAGGGGAGGACCAGACTAGCAGATACCACAGGGCTGAGACCAGTGCACCCCATTCCCATCTGGATGTGGCTTCTTTCATCCAGAAAACACCATAATAGTAGATATTCGGCCTATCTACCAACAGAAGCTGCTTCTATTTTCCATGGCCACAATTCCTGGTCTTTTTCTCCAAGAACACCAGTCCTTTGGACAACAGGGTGAAGATCCATCTCACCAAATTTCAGCAATTACAGCACAGAAATAAGTATCTGTGGGGCTCATTATAGCATCTCTGAGTAATCAGTGAAAAGAAAGAAGCTCTCTGGGTTGTTACAGGTTTCGTCTTAACTCAGGTGTCTAGATTAGGCCATGTGAATCAAAGGGAAGAACCAGACTGCACACTGTTACCAAGTGTGTTTTCTGCCTTTTATCTGCACTAAAAAATCCTGGCTCCACAGTGCTCAGATTGGTAGAAGCTTTTAGGATTCAATCTGCTGCATAAAGAAAAAGAGAGAGGAAAAAAACAGTTGGGTTTATGTGGTATAACGTACATTTGGCTCCATTTTCATATTGATTGCATATATAAAAAAGGGGAAAAGTAAATAAACATGAGGAGGATAATGTCCCAAACTGAGTTTTATCACAAGTGCCTCCTGCTGGGATTGAAGAGAAAAACTTCCCCTTGAGGGGACAGAATAATATCATTTTAGTTATGGCCATATTCTTCATTTGGAACCTCCTCATCAGTATGTCAATGCGTGTTATTCACTGCTTGGAGAGACAATAAAATCAAAGGGCCCATCTTTAGCAAGGAACACGGATGATCCCAATGTTTACACTACAGAGACCTTGGCCCTTAATAAAACCTACATCCAGTAGTGAAGTTATCAAATGGAGTTGTGCTCATTTTCTTTTATACGCAAGGAAGGGGCACAATATATCTTTACCAGCATCTGGGAAATTAATGCTACAACTAAAATGACATTCCGCGTCTCAATGAATGATTTCCTGTGGGGTTTGGATAGTGGCTGTGACGGGAAGAGGTGTGATAATGGATCTAAGTCCATAATGCATTTATCCCCAGGTGCACTTGCTCAATCTGTTCATTGTGCAGCTTTTTTTTGGGGCTTACTGGGACTTTTAGAGTTTTATTTTGCAGCACTGAGGCAAACGGTTAGGGTTTGCTTTAAAAATGTACGAAAGGGAAGGTTTCTGTGCTTATGTGGAAGGAAACTGGGTTTCTTTGCTGCTTTCAGAGAGGAAATAAATGATATTTTTCCACAGCAGTGCAAAACAGAGCTGTGCTACCATTTCTTTTAAAATAGAGAAATTGAGGCACACCACAGGAAACCTTCATAGGTTCATCTGAAGGTGGCTAAAGCCCAGCTTCTTTCCTGTGCCATTCCTCTCTCGCAGTGGGAGCAGCACTGCAAGAAACACTCTTCCTTTCACAGCACAAGTGCAAGTCTAAGCATGTTCTGTATTAAGGTTCACTTATATTAATAATTGAAAAAGCAGTACATGATTAATAAATATGATAAGCATGTTAGAGTCCCAAGCAGAATTTCTCAAAGAGGACATGAAGATCTGCAACAGTTTTTTTTTTTTTTTAAGCAGTAAGATTTATGTCAGGAATTTACCCCATTAGGCTATTAAGTAATCTGAATTGAGGAATTAAGCACTTTTGAAAACATTTCCTTAAAAATGGAACTGGAATGTGGTTTGGTCTGAGACAAAGTAAAATAAGCAGAGAGGTAGAACAATGTGTTGGAGTGAAATAGAGAGAATATTAATTACATACCACTGGCTGGTGGAATGTGACACGTTGGAGATGACTGTGGGGAAAAAAATAAAATGTCTTAAGGTTTGTCTTTCTTATGGGGGAAAACTCTCACCTGTTTTTCTTTTATGTTATTTAAGGAAGATTATTGGTAGTGCCATGTGGACTGCTGCTTTATTTATCTCTTCAGTGATTTTAGTAAATAGTGTTAATGCACTGTTATCATGAATGCATATACATTTATCATCTAACCCCTCTCCTGTGAGTGTTCAAGGCCAGACTGGATGGGGCTTGGAGCAACCTGAGCTAGTGGAAAGTGTTCCTTCCCATGGCAGGGGGATGAAATGAGATGATCTTTAGGATCCCTCTCAACCTGAGTCATTCTATGAGTCTATATGGAAAAACTATTACTATTGTATAATTTTAGTGCTATTGTACCTCTGAAAGCCGTGGTGTGAAATTTCTGGGCAGGGAGAGCTTGAGTTGTTCTGGAAAGCTCTGTTCATGAGCACAGGTATCCACTTGACTGGAAAACTCTCCAGCCCTAATGAAATGGGCAGTAATAGGAGAAGAAAGTACAAATCCATGTGTAACATCTCCCTTTGGACTCATATTGTGCTGAGAACTCTGTGGGGTGACACAGCCGACCTGCAGCCACAGTGCTGGACATGCAGAGGAGTCACCCATTTCCCACAGAATCATAGAATCAATACGTTTAGAAAAAACTTCTGAGATCACTGAGTACCATCATTAACCCAGCACTGCCAATCCCACCACTAAACAATGTCACCAAGCACACATCTACATATTTTTTTAGCACTTCCAGGGATGATCCCTGGACAGCCTGTTTCAAAGCCTGACCACCTGTTCAATGAAGGAATTTTTTTCCTTACTTCCAATCTAAATTCCCCCTGGTACTTCTTGAGGCCATTTCTGACATGTGTTCTTGGCTCATCCCTTGTTTCTTGGGAGAAGAGACTGACTCCCACCTGGCTGCAATCTCCTTTCAGGGAGTTGTAGAGAGCAGTAAGGTCCCTCCTGAGCCTCATTTTCTCCAGGCTAAGCATCACCACAAGGATTTGTCAGCCACAAGGACTTGTACTTCAGGTCTCAGCCCATCAGGCTGCCTTGTTCCTGGCATGTGCTGTCTCACCTGTCAGAGAAAACTCCTCTCCTTTGCCTCAAAATCCTGTCATGATCCATGTACTTCCCAGAAGGAGGCTTTGTGGAACTGCTTTGGGTGAGAAGATGCTGAAGAGGTAAAACCAAAGGGTCCTTCAGGAATTTAGGAATAAATTCTTTATTATGAGGGTGGTGAGGCCCTGGCACAGGCTGCCCCATTCCTGGAAGTGTCTGAGGCCAGGCTGGACAGGGCTTGGATCTGTTTGATCTTGTGGAATGCGTCCCTGCCCATGGCAGGGTGTTGAGATGATCTTTAAAGTCCCCTTCAACCCAAACCATTCTATGAGTCTATGATGACTTCTGATCTCCCAAAATGCTGTGGAATTGCTTGGGAAAATGCATTGTAAAAAAGCAATGTACAGTAGAGTTCCCTGCTGCTCTAAGTACAGTCTGAGTCACTCTCTAGAAGGCTGAGTAACTCCAAAAATCCAGGAAAAGGAACAACATGTGTTTCTATCCCTAACCCAAAAAAAAAAAAAAAAAAAGCTTTTTATGGGGGGAAAAATCTTCAATTACCCAACACAAGACAACTTTCAGAATCCAGCTCACCTAAGCTATTTTTTTCCCCCTCCTTCCACGAGCAAAATGAATGCTGCAAGCAGGCACAGTGCTAATGGTCTTTTTTCCCCGTCTCTTCCCCTTGCTCCCCTAACCGAAGGCAGAACTGCCGAGACTTCAGGAGCCTCTTCATGCTATCACTTCACAGGCTGGAAGGTGACAGCTTCGCCAGGGACTAATGCAGGGCGACATAATTGAATGTGGCCTGCAGCAAAGCAGCTGCCTGGAGCCACTGTTGATTGTAGCTGTCATCAGGTGGAGTTTGCTGCCGAAAAATACGGTCCGGAGGAATGCGGCTCTGGCACGCAGCTCCACACTGATGGCTTATTTACTCCTGCCCCTCCAACAGGTTTGTGGTTAATAATTGTCACTATCACACTCTTGAGTGAGCACAGATGCTCAAGCTCGGAATCATCAATAATCTTCCCAGTAACCTGGTCGCGGAAATTAAACAATGGCCCCAGTATTCCCATTTTCTGGAGGTATATTGTTTGATTCAGCGTGTCGACCTCCTTTTTTATTTTATTTTTCATGGAGAACCTTAAATGATTTTAAAGATATTTCCTACGCCTGTTTATTTAACTGTCACAGGATGTGGGAGAAATATAATCTGCTAAATTAGGCATGAAAAACTGTACACAAGAAGAAGGCTCCCTGATTTTAGCCTTGAAAAAGAAGTGGCTTTAATTACAAATTCAGATGAAGAAGCAATCACATCTTCCATTTATCCAGCTTTTTTTCATTTCAAAGGATTTCACCACACTGAACAAGCAATAGGTTTAATCTTTTCTCCTTTATTTGGAGATTGTGAAGTGCAGAAGGAGTGTGATAATATTTCATATGAACAAGGCTGCAGGATGTCTCCTAGATGCAGTAAGTAATGTGTATCTCAGATAACACCGATCTTTACTATTTAAATCCTGCCTAAACTCTTAGAGGAAAAATAAACAAGCCCCAAGATAAACTTGATCTATTTTTTTGATTACTATTATTCCTATCAGGTTATTAACTGCTTATGCATTATTTAAATGCAGTACACAAAACCTAACATATGCACTACCCTATACCAAATAGAATATTTAAAATATTTAGGATACCATAGTTAAATTTAAATATAAAAAACAAAACTTGGAGTGTATTAAAATACACAGAGACTAATGAAGACAATCTTCTGCTCTCAGATTATTATGCAGTTGTGCTGATAAAATATGACTCAAGTTTAAAAAGTGTCATTTTACTTTAAATATGTGTCACTTGCATTTTAAAAATAAATCACATTGGTGTCACTGGCTTTTAGACATCCAGTTCTTCCACATCAGTTGGCAACTGAAGAAGTTCAGGTACGTAAAAGAACTCAACGTGAGTTGAGTTAACAAAAAAGGGGTAGAAGAAGGGATATTAGAGAAAAGAAATTAAAAGAGGAGTTGTCAGCCTGCACCTGCGGGATGGTTTGATTTGTTTGCCTTGCTGTTTTTACCTGCTTGGTTTTCTAGGATTTTAGCTTGCTGGGGATGATGGCAAGGGGTTGGCTACATCTGCAGTACAGCACTGCACACATGCCCCTTGCTGGGAGTGGCACATGCCTTTGGATGTCTTCCTGAGGCTCTGCCCAGCCTGTAGCACCCAGACCATCCCCAATGCAGGCTCAAGATTTCCCAAAAGGCTCTACAGACTGGAATTTAACTCGCAGAGAACTCTTCCTGAGTTTTGGGTTTCGATGACTTTGGGTTTGCAAACAGTTCATCTCCCCAGCTGTGCTATGGTGGGGGTAAATGAGATGGCAATTAGGCCTGGTATTAAAATTATTAAGCTTGTTGATTCTAGTTTCCAGCTACAACTACTTAATGGATGCTCCTTTGATTTGGTCCTAAAGGAACTGGGAACAACATTTTGTCCTTTGTCCTGATTCTGAACTTCCCTTGCCCTGCTGCAAATAAAGAATAATTCTGGTATGAAACTGATGCATGAAAAGAAATGTCTTCACAGTGCTTATCCTGTCTATGAACATCCTGAATGAAAGCTTGGCTTTTTTGGATTGTCCTTATGGTGGTTTCACAGCAATGTAACTTTAATGACTTCAGCAGAGTTGCTGCTGATAGATGCCCTCACGAGGAATCAGAAGCAGAACAGATCACTCTTCTGCAGGGCTCCTCTGCTGCAGACAGAAACAAAAGGTATTTCTTTCCAAACCTCAGCTACTTAAGTCGGTTGTGAAATATTTTTCCCCTTCCTTGACAGAACTGGATCTGCTCTTTATGAAAAGCAAGTGAAATACTTCTCCCCTTCCTCATCAGAACTGGATCAGTTGTTTTTTTTTGAAAAGCAAGGATTAATTATACAAGGTTTAACCACAAACATCTGTTTTTTCTGCTTTAAATAAACATGTCCCTTCATCTGGTGCTGAGGGTTCTCGGGGAAGGGAAAAGCTGTGCACTGCAGAATATCACCGTAGGTTAACACAAGTGGTCTGATGATCTTGTCAGGGATGACTCCGTACCTTACCCAAAACACGAGCAAGCAATGTTCTCATAAACAGTAGGAAAAAAAAAAGTATTTTTAGTAGGAGATCATGATGTCAGCTCAGCTGTCTGCTGGTATTTAGATTTGGGGAGCTTGCAAGAGGATTAAAACCACTTGTTCCTTTCTTTCTCTCTTTCCCTTTTTTCTCCCCTTTCTTTCTTTTCTTTTTTTTTTTTTTTAACTTGTCACTGCAATAAAGTTGGCTGTGGCTCTGGGGAGTCCTCTGTAAAGTACAACGCCCTGGGCTATGGGAGATGGAGCCCTCAATAACTGATATGAAAGGTCCTTAATTAAGCACTTAGCATTTCAAGGCAGTTATCACGGGTAGCCCACAGACCGAGCTGGCAGTCCGTCACCACCGATAGGCCACCTACATGACTAACATGAGTTGAGTCGAGTCTTTTGTACTTGAGGCGAGGAGCCCCGAGGCACAGGCTGATCTGGTGACCCTCCCAGATCCACTTTCTCTGCCGGAAGGAACTGGATATCGGATGTGACAACACTGCAGACGGGAACGTGGGTTTTTTATTTTCCCCCCTGAAGAGCAGGGATTGAGGAGAAACTTAGAATGACAGTGGCACTTTCTTGGCTCTGTGCGTTGGTATGAATATGACCAAACCAAATGAATGAATAATTATGAATGTATTATGAAAACAGAAGGGAAAATCCTGTTGCTGTTGTGCATTCAATTATTTTACTGATTGGGAAGTTAACTGAGAAGAAAGTGCTCGTCCGCCCAGCACCGCTGTTCTTCCTGTTCTCTTTGTAATCCGCTGGACATGAGAGCATAAATGATTCAGGGGAAGTTTATCTTTATATTAAGGAGAGGGGGAAGACTTTGGTGCCATTAAAATAGAAAGGGTTAATGGAATGAACTATAGATTAAATTGTAAAGCAATCAAAGAAAACCAAACACTTTATAGCAGACAACCATCTTCTGGTGTTTGGGTCTGTGTCAAGCCATGGATGTGGAAAATTAAAGCCATACTGAGAAGGGAAATGAACCATGTCTAATACATCCCCAGCAATAAAATGTTTTCACTAGGACTGTAAAACTGTGGCTTACATTAGGAAAAAGAAAATCAAACTATATGTCAATTCCACATCATGGGACATGAAGTGTCCACAAAAATTTATATTACTATTTAGAAGTGTTTCATTCTGGTGTTTTATTGTGATTGGATGCGCCCTTCTCAGTATCTTTTGACTGGTATGAAAATGATTTGAACTACTTTTTTTAGCATTTATTTTACATCTATTACCTGTTCTATTACTTTTTATTATTTTATTGTGCTTGTGTAGAGGATTTTGCACAGTTTTCATTATAATGTAACATTAAGTCAATTTATTTGTGTATTACACGCTGTATAATTGCACCTTTTTTTGTGGAACAATTTGGATTTCATTATCCAACAAATCAGCAGTGTTACATTTTGAAAAGCTCTTGTTAGAAATCAAGTGCATTTTCCAAGTAAAACAGAGGTCAAGTTTGTATCAAAAAGGGAGCAGAAGATTCCGTGCCTAAAACACTTGCACAGATGAGAAAGGTCATGGGAGAAAGAGAAATCCTCATTTCTTGGAGAAATTACCTGATTTCTATAGTCCATCTCAATGGAGATCAATGTTTGTAAGAAGGGAAATAATATGGAACAAGGTGGTCTGACAAAGAACAAGTTTGAAGGGGACTAGATCAAGGCACAACCAAATGGGTGCAGGGAACATGTCAATGGGAACAGCATTTTTGTTTAACATTCTTCCATATCATTCTGTTCCTTAATTTACAAGTGCCATAAAGAGTCTAACTTACGTAGGCAAAGCAGAGTGTACATCTGTTTGTGCAGATCTGCTTTGCTATCATTTATCAGGCTGAAACCTTTCATAAGAGGTGACAGAACAGCAACTGCAGCTCTCTCAAAGGTGAACTGACAGCCCCTCTGAAAAAGAAATTCAAAATAACATTTTAAATAGCACACCAGGAATGAGAAGAGATGTGAAGATACAAACCTTCACTTTTATTTAACCAGCAGAAGTTGCTATGTGGATCCCTCAGTTCTTTGGTAGTTACAGCTTCAGTCACAAAAGTTAAAATTAGCTTGCGAGTAAATAAATGGGCAGGTTGTACTCTGAAATCCTCAAGGTATGAGGAAACCTTTACCACTCCTAAGTCTCCCATGTCATTCAGCTGTCCTGACACAATGGATCTACCAGTTTCCAGAGGGGCATAATTACACAGAATCATGGAATCATTAATGTTGGAAAAGACCTCTGGAATTATCAAGTCCAATGATCAACCGCCCACCACCACCATGTTCACCACTAAGCCATTAACACTTATGCCTGAACACTTTCAGCAATGGTAATTCCACCACTTCCATGGAAAAAACTTTTCTAGATTTCATGCCTTCTTTTACTTTTCTCTTTAGTAGGGCCTTTTAATTAAAAATATTGTATTTACAGTAGATGAGGATGTACATGTGATAAGGTGTATGTATCCTTACAGTGGTGAGCACAACCCATCCACAGTATCACTTCCATGATCAGTGAGCCCTCCAGGACTCCCAGTAATGAGGGAAACAATGGAAATAATCTGCTTTTTATGCTTTAAATATTGTTAGCTTTTATGTGGAATTGAAATCCCCTGAACTGAAATGTATGCAGAAAAAAGAAATGGAATGGTATATTGCAAATGCAAGTTTTTTTCTCATATTGAAACTATTTTGCTGTTGATAGATTTATTCCCCAAAAATATTGTTCTGACAGACCTTATGCTTTGCACTGAAATTCCCTAAGGAAGATGTGAGTAAAAGCAAAACAGATTTAAATGCTTTTTCAAATGTAACACATTTTCAACAAATTGTCAAGTTCATTATTGAGCTGTGGTTTAAAGTCTTCACCTGCTTCATGGTAGCAGATGAATCAGAAAAAAACCCCAAAAAGCTGAGTATTTAAGTTACTAATAACACCTTTAACTCAGTCTTTTAATTCTTTTCCATCACAACTTTCTCAGAGGCTCAACTACAGAAAACCTTGTTTACTGCTGCCTTCCACCGCAAACACACACCAAATCTCCATGTATTTCAACACCTCTCAAAGGAAAAACAAAGGATAACAGCAGAACATTATGGAGGACTGCCCAGGCATAAATATTTTTTTTTTCCATTTCTAATGTCTGTAGTTCAGGTTCTGGACATTTTGGGAGTGTGTAGGTGCTGTGTGTTTGAATATTCTACCATTCAATGCTCCAATATTAAAACCGTCACATATTTAACACCCCAAATTATTGAGGTGATTTGAAGCTAAACAGATGTAATTTTTCACATTTCTTGAGACTGATTCTAGGAATGTGATTATCCCCCTAAACTCATCATTGGTGAGGCTGCATGTCAAATATTATGTTTGGTTTTGGGCCCCTTGCTACAAGTAAGACACTGGGATGCTGGAGCATGTCCAGAGAAGGGCAATAGAGATCCTTTCCAACCTAAATGAATCTGATGCTATGACAATGGAGTTTTCCCCCTTCTACAGTAATTTGCTTTATTTTTGATGAGTATTAATATCTTTTATGAGCTGAGAAGGTCCCATCACTATCCACACATAGTAAGCTCCATACCCAATTCCAGTACAATGCTAATAAATGCTTGTACATGGGTCTGAAAAAAATATTCAACTCCTGTTCCCGGACAGAGATCAGTGAAAGCCTTTGCTTCTTTCTGGTAGATGGTCACATATTGTAATCAGTGGAGTAATGAACTCCATCACTTCAGAACATATTGTCATAAATGGAGTTAACAGCTGAGTGGGTGATAACCCACTGGGAAGGATTTTGTCTCAGTTACTCAGTCCCTCACAAACTTTGAAATCCAGCAAAGAAATACAACAATCAATAACCACGAGGATTTGGGCTTTTTTATTTTCCTTAACTCAATTTCCACATGTGAAAGGGTAATGGAGTTTTTCTGTGGCTGCTCTTGAATAGTCATTATATTTACTGTTCAACTGTGATCCTAAGAAAGGGGAAAGTTTGAGGGTTTTTTTGAGGGCAAGTGTCCTTTTAGTGGCAAATTATTTTGGTGGCAAAGAAATTGCTTCAAAATATATTATTGCTATTATTTTTAACACTTTTAAATGCTTACAAATACATCCTAAGTTCCATGAAAGGTTTAATTGATTCTGATCAACAGGAACTACCCTGAACCTCAGAAGAGAGGAGCAATCTACAATAATGATCTAGAAGAGTGCAACAAAAACCCACATGTTCAGCACAGAGTGATGGCAGGTAAGAATCCAGATAATTTCCCGGGAGTTTGTCTCTTATTTGGAAATAAAATAAAATATGAAAATTTTCCAGTGTGACCAATAGAAAAAAATCGTGTTAGCATTGCAGTGACAAGAATAAACTTTAACCTGAACTTCTAAAGGGGAGACAGAAATCAGACACACAACAATAAAATGAGAAGAGGGAATAACGGGCATAACTGCTGTCCCCAATGCTGGAAAAAAATGTGGAAATATCCTTAAATGACAGACCCTGGCATTTCTCAATTGCTGTCAAAGTAAAAAGTCTGTCATATAATAACTCCCAGAAAGTGCAATCTCCTTTATTTTTTAATAATCCTGGTTCATGAAACATTCCTTTTGCTTTCTCTACACCTTGAGTAAGTATTTATGACCATAAATGCTCAGACTCTTTAATGGACATTTGTACTAGATGCAGAGGAGTTACCCCAGAGATCTCCCATTATCTTTACGAGTATTTTTCTTCCATGTTCATCCATTTCTGCTCTATATTTATCTCAGAAAAGCATCTTGAGTCCCAAAGAAGTGTTTGATAATAAGAATTCATAAGCAATGACTTATGCATAAGCAACGACCTATTTACATGCAATTGATTCTGTGGGGAGAAGGAAGCTGAACGTAAGATGACAAACTGCACGACACATCGAAGACCCTTTTAATTTACATACCTAATCTGGGGATGGATTCTGCTCACTCAATTTCAGTTTGTTCCCTCTTTGCTGTCTCCCACCCTGTTCTAGGAAACAACTGCTCTCAAAAAGTCCTTAACTGGGCACACTCCTCATCTCAGTGAATGAGAAAGCCTTCTTTCCTGTGAAGGCAGGGCATTCCTTTCTTTACACGGTGCATTTGCAGTGGAGTTGGATTTATTTTGTAGTTATGTTTAAAAAAAGAAAAAGTAATGACAGAAATGTTTCTGAGTGGAAAAAAAAAATGGTTTAAGGTTAGGCTGGATGTTCTGCACGGTCTTTGGCTAAAAGTTCAGGTGCACCTGTAGCAGCAACTAAATCAACAAACCCCATTTTTCTTCTGGCCCCATATTCCCCAGTTTCTCATTAGTTGGTTACAAATATTGCTGAAGGTGAAGAAGAAAACAACCCAAAACTGCTATGACAAAGGAAATTAGTGTAACAAAAGCTCAAATATAGAAGTGGGTTTTCTCAATGCAGGGGTTTATAATTATGATTATTTTATTTTACTGTTTGCTGAGGAGAGTCAGAGTTTCGAACGGCACTGGCACGTAGCTATTTCCTCTCTTGTGAGAAAGATGGGAGATGACATGTCAGTGCAATTCTTTGTCAGAAATATACATCTGCATGAAGAGAGTAGAGTTAAAAATTTAATCTGCAAAGCTATTTAGAGAGTGGATAGGCCTTGACAGGCCTCCCAAATGTATTAAAAGAACAAGAACAGCAGAGTTATGGAAAAAAAAAGCTGTTGCAAGCAAACAGAATGAAACTAAGCTTTCTTGACAGAATCAGTTTGCCAAATGACTTTAAAATTGCACTATGTCTTGTAGTTTTTTCTTAAATAGATTTTAATTTAGATGTGTAAAGCAGAAGAAACTTGCTTAACTTCAGAGACCCACACAGCTTTTCCTTCAAAAAAGGAAAAGAAAGAGACCCTGACATTGCTGTTTAGTCAGGTCAGGAGGCTGATGAAGGAGGGGTGGATAGTGGTGAGGATGAGCAGCAGCTCCGGACTCTGGAGGGCCAACTTCAGCTCTTGCCTAAACACAGACTCTGTGTGTGACTTTATGGAAGTCACTTGATCTTACTGGACCCAGCCAAAAAAATATTCTGGGATTTGGGTTCCTATGTCACTGACGTGCACATGGAAATTCTGCCCTTTTTGCCATGTGCGTCCCTGCCTGTGAAATGAAGATGTGCTACATTCTTTACTGGTCTTTTCTGCATATGGAACAAACCTTTGAGTCAGGGCAGATAAATGTAGGTGGCAGTCGTATTGCCTAAATAAAATTTTATAAAATTAGACTTCTTCTCTAACTCAGTCTTGATTTTCTTTGTGGTCAAGGGTCAGGCATCTCCAGAGACCAACTGGTTCTATTTTAGATATGCCTGTTAGATCTGCATGAATCTCACTCTGAAAAGCCCTTTGTTTCTCCATTGCCTGTAGAAGAAAAATTGACGACTGATGAAGACTTCTACATGGCTAAAAATGGGAATCTTTTACATAATTAAAGACAATCCTATGCCTTTAACAGCAGAGTACTCAGCACCAGGAGGTCTCTAAGAGTTCTATTCACGTAAACAATAGAGAGCAGTCAAGTCTCAGATATTTGACAACCAGTTCTGTTCCCTTGAAGCCAAACCTGTACCTCCCACGTTTACAGCCTAAAGTTGGTCGGGTTCTGCTGGAGTGCCTTCTGCTTGCCTCGGTAGCTCTGGTGAGAGAGGCTCTGGCCAGCCTATTCAAAGGCTGCAAGGAGACTGACTCCGACCTCCCAGGTTCTGGAACTCCGTGCTAGGCAAGCGGTACCTCACTGTTATCAGGTTAGAACGGACGGACCACTTGTAGCTGGTATTTATAAACTTTTATTCCTCACAGAGGAACAACATAGTACAACTCTACCAAGCAGCAAAATGGCCCCGCTCATCTCTCGCCCGGGCTTCTTATGGTGTTGCCAGGAGAGGGGCCGGGCGAGGAGATGAGCCAATGAGTGGATGATGGAACAGTGACGTTTGGCCAATACAGAACAAACAGGGGAGGAACAACGGCAAACAACGCCAATTATGAACTTGAGAAACCTGAGAACCCCCAGACCTGATGCACAGTCAGTGGACCTCATGCACAGGCATCAGACATCTGGGGAATGTATCCCTAACTGGAAATAGCAGCAACAGCAGCAGCACCCATTCGAGGGCGCTATTCAGTCAGTGGCTTCTAGAACATTGTAGTCTGCCCATCTTGGGGCAGTTGCACTGCCACAACAGCCCAGCACTGCAGAAACATTTGCACAATTCTGGACATCACCGTCTTGCTATGACCATATGGAGATGCTGGCTGGACTTAGCCTTCAGGGCTGTCCTTCAGAGAAGGGATTTGCTTTATGGCATGGACAAAGGAGAGAGCAGTTCCAACAGATGTTGAGTTCCTTGGCTTCCCTTCCTGTGTCATATACCTGCCTGACAACATTACTGGAAGCATAACATTTCCAGTACCAAGGCAAAAAGCATTTCACAGTTGTAATAAGAGCAACTCTTGGCCACATGTAACTATTGACCATGAAAAATGAAGTCCATATGCTGCTGAATGACCTCAGAAGACTTTTCAGAAAACATTTTGTTGATAGTAAATTATATTGCTTTCAAAGTAGTTGGTGGATTGAAAAACAAACAGAAAAATTCCATAGAATCACAGAATGGTGATTCAGAAGGAACCTTCAAGAACATGGGCAGGGACACCCTCCACTATCCCAGGTTGCTCCAAGCCCTGTCCAAACCTGCCTTGGACACTTCCAGAGATGGGGCAGACACAACTTCTCAGGGAAAAGTCCAAAAGTTAAAGTCTAACACGGCTCTGCTCAAAGAATTCTCTTTCTCAGGAGACAAAGAGAACAACCTGCACATGGTGTTTTCTGTTGTCCAGTTATTGCCACACTTTGGAGATTTTGCTAACATTGAAATCTGCCATTGGTGAAAGGATGGGGGCAAAAGGAGGAATGAATATATCCACTTCCTTTTCCATTATCAGTCTGATCTTATCTATTTAAAATAAATATTATCACTATATTCAAATAGTGCAGTTTAGTAATCCTAATATTTTTAGTGCAATGTATAAATAATATTCGTGAAATGTAATAAATAGCTAATGGTTTAATATAACAACATAGGCTAAATGATATGATTTGAAATTAAATTAATAAAAACCATTTTCATTCTTTAGAAATGAACTTTTAGAGTTTAAAAGGTTGGGAATTAAGGGTTTTGCTATCTCTTAATGTAACTTTTACTTTAAATACTTTGATTTTTGGTTCAGATGCAGCTTTAGACTATATTCTTCTTAGAGCATCTCTTTTCCAAATGTCCAAAGTACCTGGAGGATATATTTAGTTTCCTGCACTACTGTGATAACACAAATTTGCAAGAACACATTGTATAAAAATACTATCAAGATTCCCTGAAGAGAAGGGTAAGGGAAATTAAATGGATTTCATAAGCAAGGGGAGAACAGAGAAAGTGGAGTAATTGAGAAGAAAACACAGAGACCTGAACCTTAAGTATAAATAACAGGAATGTGGAGTGTTATTTGTGGTTGATACAGAGATTTAAAGGAAAAGCTGGAAGGATTTTGTACATTATATATCTTAGAAAGCACTGGAACCCTTGGATTTGCTGTCTGACTATAATAATCAGAAGACTTGGAGGTTTTATTATTTATCTTCAGCATGGAGCTGGGTAAATTTTTAATTTCTTGGAGGAAAGGTTTTCTTAGGTAGCTTCAGAAACACTCTCTCTCTTAGCCTGTAATTTAACAGCAGAGCTAAGAAGTCACTGTTAAATGATTTTTTTTTCCTCTAGAGGGTGGTTCATCTCATTCTGAAGAGAAAAAATCCCAACTATATCAGATAATTCACAGTTGGAAGCACCTGTTTGTTTCCTTTGAGCATAATGGAGATTTGGGTGATGATACCTGGCTTAGACAAATGATACAGTTGAACTGAATTGTCTCCTTTATTCCACACTGAATCCTGTCTCAGTTGGCTACAGGTAAGGCCAATGATTTCTAGTGATTGTGACCATATGCCTCTTTTCTTTGAAAATAAAATGGTGTTATCTAACCAAGTCTTTTAAGAATTCTCATGTCAAGATATGTGCACATACACCTAAGTGTGTAAATAAATAAACCAGGTTTCAGGAAAAAAAAATGATTTAGAATATATAAACTATTAAAAAGAAAGATTGACTTTCGTGGACTTATCACTGCAGATACTTAGGTTGAAAAAAAAAAAAAAAAAAAAGAAGAGATAACCAAAACATCAATGCATGGAGCTTTAATACAAACAAGAGCTTTGAGAAACAGGAGCCAGTCTTTGATTTTAAATGTTTCCTAGGCATCCATATGTCAGTTGTTATTACTTTTTATGTAGCTAGAATGTTGGTTATGGTACTGCAACAGCAGAACTAGAAGGAATTTTTAGTTCTTCTTATACTGAACTTCTCCATAATCTACAGGATCTAGCTGCTGTGCACTCATACCATCTTTATTTGCTCAAATTGTTTATTCTTTGGTTTGGTCACAAAACCCAGAAGTGGAAATACAGCAGGATATTGGAACCAGACAGAATATTGGGAGCAAAATGTAGTAACTCAAAGTGCAATTTACCCCATACATTTTAGTATAAATTTTTCAGACATCTGGAGTAGTGGCATATGTTAGAAAGTCTTCAGATATTAAATTATCATTCAAAAAGTACCATCAAATCCAGGTGAGAGTTTGAATAAGTTAATCTTGGAAAGTATATCACTAAACCAATACAAAAATGGTGATGACTAATTTTAAACAGTGTGATCTACAAATAAGCACTCTGCCTCCCATTCTATCCACCCAATCCATTACCCAAGCTTATGTCTCTCTAAGAGACCTAAAGTCATTATAAATCATGTTTGGATGCAACATTTCATGCTTACAGAAACTCATACACTGAATGCCTTTGCAGGACTTGAGGATGTAAAATATCCTCGGGCCTTAGTTCCTATTGAGGAGTAATAACGTATCCCTTGCATTTAGAAGCCTATGAAAGGCATAATTTTTATTCCCAGTCTTAGCCTTTAGGTGTCAGATTAATAGGGTGTAGAAGATTTAAAAGTGGCATCCTGAGGCCCTGAAAGCAGGATTCATCTAACCTAATTTTAGCCATCTAAAATTTAGTGGCTTGGTTTAATAGCCCACATATGCTGTGGTTCCAAGTGCCATCTGAGTCTTGGGAGTTGCAACTGGAGTCCAGGTGGAATACTTTAGGGTATCCCAGATGGCACTAAATGGTCACATTTAGACAGCTGACTATTCAATGTCTATTTCACATTAATGACCTAAGGTTTGGTTTGGTACAAGATTAACACACCGAAATTTAGGTGTTCACAGTTTAGGCCCTTGATCAGAATGGGAATTTGGTGAACATAGTTTAATTACCTGAAAAATCCATCCAATCCCATTTGAGATCATAGAATCATCGAATTGTTTAGGTTGGAAAGATCCCTAAGACCATCAAATCTCACTGTTAAAGGTCAAGAGCATTACCTAAAAATTGTGTTTGCTTCACTGCTTGGAGAACAAAGGAATTTCTTAGAGAGCAGTGGAAGAGGACTGTGGTTATCGCCCATTATCTTGTTTTTCCAGGTCATGGCTCTCCTGTAAGTCCTGGATTACACCCACCAGGATCATGCAGATGCCTCAGATACACCAGGGCAACCCTTAGGTAGTTATGCAAATGAAACAATCTCCAAAAGGTCCTTGGGAGCTTTTCTGCTGGTTAAGTGTAGGTGGCTATTGAGTGAAAGGGGAAATCATGGAGGAAGTAATTCCTGTGACTGGTGTCACTTGATGTAACACAGGAAGGACTCTGGACTCACAGCTCCTGTTGAGGTGAGTGCAGATGATACCACAAAGATTATTAAAGGGATGGAGCATCTCTCCTATAATGAAAGTATGAAAGAATTGAGTATTAAAAAGAAATTCTTCCCTGTGAGGTTGGGGACCCCTGGCACAGGTTGCCCAGAGAAGCTGTGGCTGTCCTGTCCCTGGAAATGTTCAAGGTCAGATTGGATGGGGCTTTGAGCAACCTGGGATAGTGGCAGGTGTCCCTACCCATGCCAGAGGGATTGGAATGAGATGATCTTTAAGGTCTTTTCCAATCCAAACCATTCTATGATTCTGTGATTCTATGATTTGTGGAACTTGTACTTTTCTAGAGCTAGACTTCAGTTTTTTTACACGTGACAATTTCCTGGCCTCTGTTCATACCTTGCTGAGTGCCCTTAACCAGGATTATTAAAAAAGACTAAACTTTATATAATTTTTCCTTTTTTAAGAGAAGTCCAAATATATGTTTATACCCCATTTTTCTAACATTATCTAAGTAGGAAATGACTAATAACCTCTTTTGGAGGTGATTCCTCAGCTTTTTTAGCAAAGTCATTCTACCTTTGGACCATTGTCAACAATCACAAAGAAAAGAATGAGATAATCAATTCAGAAAAAAAAGTGTATTCAGCACATTCATCTTTTCGTGTGTGTGTGCATGCTTATGGGTTACTCACAAACACATTTAAGTTTTTGGCAAAACTCTGTGCTTTATTTCTGCTGTACAATGGACCAGCGGAGTCATGAGATCCTTGCTGAGAGGAACTGATTGGGGAATGTTTCTATTTCTTCCAAGCATTTTGCTTTTCAGTGCCAGGATTACACACCTCCAGGTTCAAACCAAACATTTTAACATTGTCTCAGCACAGAGGTTAATCTGTGTTGAGAGGATGGTTTTATGTTCTCTAATGAACTGCGCAGAATGTGTTGGAATATCCTAAAAGTGACTTGGGTAACTGTGACCAAGTTTTCTAGACCAAGAGGTAAACATGAAGACTTTGACTCAGGAGCTCTTAAATTCAGATTTCATAGGTGATGCAAAGAAGGTATAACTACACATACTTAACCACAGATGACCATCCTGAAAAAAGAATGAGTAAATAAAGTGAAACACTTCGAGGCAGTAGGGAAAGAAAGAAAGAAAATATTTGACCAACCTGAAATCAGAGATGTTTTTTCTGCCCTTTGTTTGGATCAGTTCTCCCAAGAACATGGCATTGGTCATCAAGACCAGCTCCTTTTAGGACATAGTTCATCATATCATTAATACTTGGACAAACTTCCACCTAAAAAGGAGCAGCAATTTTATTCTCATTTAATAAATACTTTTTTATCTTCACAGGTGCTTTTCCTGAATCTCTCTGACCTGATAAAAAGAATCTGCCCATAAGTTCAGATCTTGGTCAGCCTCCACATTTGGGGGTTTAAATCTGATTCACTCCTAGAAGCATAAATTCATTGCAGTGCAAGGGTACAAATAGCGCTTTATTATAACCCCTACTTACCAATCCCGGATGTTCCTTACTACACTGACTCTGAGCACAAGCTAAGGGATTGTATTAAAAACTTTAATGCCCCCACAGTTAGATTCAGAATCTCCACTGATTCACATATGCAAAAATTGCTAATTACTTTAAGCCTAAAGCCAAGACCAGGGTTTTCTAAATCTTTCATAATGCACTTAACTATAACATAACCACTCATATCCAGCCATGTGTTGATGTAAATTTATCCTCTACCTTTTCTGCTTCCTTTTATCTTGGTTGGAGACAGACTCTATCCCAAGCCTGTCCAAAATATCAAAGCTAAGTCTATGCAACATTTTGATCTATTTAAACATTTAATAAAAGGTAAGTTATGGCAATTTAAAAAATATTCATTAGTGTGTGTCTTTAATTAAAAGTATATTTTAGTAAAGATTTATTTAGTTAGAGGCTGTGGCTTTTTTCTCTTTTTCTCTTGTTTCTTTCTTTTTCTTTTTTTTTTTTTGCCATGTTAGCTTTGAGAAAACAGGTCACCTCTGCAGATAGATTGCAGCAAATCTGATTTATGGTCAAACCCTACAGAAAAGGAATCTCTATGAAATATTCACTTTGATTCAACTGCAGTGGGAAAATGTAAAAATAGAGAAAGCTCATGACATGATATATGAAAATAATTCATTCTGCTGTATATAAAAAATGAGGGGATCCGGCAGCATCAATGATTCATCCTCTGCTAATACAAATTCAAAGTAGAGGAAATGCTGGATTTTGTTAAACAACAGGCTGACAAGAGTTAAGCTGCCAACTATTGTTTTGGATCATCATTTCCTGAAAAACTGGGAAGATTATTATTGTTTTTTTCACCTGCTGCAGCTTCCTAGCACACTATTAGCCTGCACAAAGGGCTTTCTATCTCCTTCACACCATCCACAGACATATTAAGATTGTGAACAGCTGGTGAACTGTTTTGTTACTGTTTTCAGTGCATGTCACTCTTCTCTTTTTTTCCAAACCATACCCTGTCCTATCATGCTGATGAAATATTCTTGATCAACACACTGGGCCAGCTCCTGAGCTGGTGTAAATCAGCACAGCTCCACTGAAGCTGAGACAATCGTGTGGATTTACACCAGCTGGGAATCTGGCCTGCAGATCCTAAGACAAGAAAATAATTCACAGTGAATTATTAATAGCGTGAGTTTCACATGATTTTCTGCCTATGAAAATCTTTGATTTTTTCTGCATTCTGTGCAAAGTTACTTCAGAATATTTAATTTAGCAAAGAATCCTCTGGACTGCAGAAGTCTCAATTTACAGGTGATGGGTGTGTTATTCAGAGTGAGTTTGTAAGTCTGGGTAAAGACCAATGAGTTTTCAGTATTTGCTCTTGTACTTGCTCTTAGTGACATAAACATTAAAAAAAAAATACTATTAGTATTATTTAGTGTTTTATTTTTTCTTGAATTGAATTGAAGATCTAGAACCACAGAGAAGGTTCTGTCCTGCAGACCATTGGTAATGAGGATCCTTGACCACAGTGGAATTAGATGAGTCTCCAGGTAGGTGGAAGAATGTCTCAGTGGTTTCAGTACAAGTTTCCTCACTTGCAGAAACTCTTTCTACCTGCTCAAGCAAGTCCTTTTTGCTTCTCTGTACCATATTTTCCTTATCTGTAGAATTTTGGAGTAATTCGTGTTATCATTAGGTTTCCAAAGACTCAGTATTTAGTGTGATAAAACCAAGAGGATCTCCATATACTTCATGGATAACTTATATTACACATTTTTTGACGCATCTTGGAATGGCAGGGAGTCACCTGATTCTTTCCATAAGGAACTCCTCTCAATTCTCTGAAACTTTTATCACCTTTCACCATTTGGGCTGGAAATACAATATTTATTTATTTATTTATTATCAAATAAATCAGCTTTTGTGCTTTTAATGTACTTCCCCTTTTATTCTGAGCACCAAAGACACTGCCAATCCTTGATTTTAGCTTAAATTGCTGAATATTGCTACAGTTAACCCACTATTTTGAGATGTTGTTCAAATGCCACTAATCAAAATAAATTTTTTTAGGATTATTTCAGCACAAGGGTTTTTTTTAGGATCATTCACAACTCTGTTTTCAAGATAAGATTCATAAGTCACTTTTTCTTGGGACCAGCAAGACAAATAAATGATTTTAAGAGAAACATTAACAACAGTCTGTTGGAGTCACCTCCAGCTTAAATACACATAACTCAAGATATTTATTATTTCTCACTGCACAAGGGAGTGCTAGATCCAATACCCACCCTCTGCTGTCCCTTATTCCTTTGGAGCAGCCCTGTTACATATCAGCAGGGTGAGAAGTGATACAATTTTTAATTGCAATACAACGTGGTGCCTGGGAGCAGCTTTCATTGTGGGAAGTTCAGAAGGCAGTAATTGTTGTGTGCATGGCACGCCAGTCTGATCAATGGGCTCTGAAGCCTGTGTGGCCAGCTCTGCCCAGCCCCACCATTTGCAACCTAATTAGCAGCTGCTCAGAGATGGGAAACAGGTGCAGATCCAGGCCCAGGCCAGGGAAGTCTGCCTATAATTAACAAGGAAAAAAGGGTCAGATATTGGGAAGAATATCAAATCTTGGTCCACTGGGGCTATCATGCTGGCCTCAAAGGCATAGTCACCTGAGATCTTAGGCATGCTAATGTAAATTATGCAAGCTTTCAAACAACATGCCTGCATAATCAGTTGGCAGGGAAGAAATGACTGGCTGGTTTTGTGTGGTTTAGTCTGAGCACTTAAAAAAGAAATAGAAAGGATTTCAGTGTTCTCACTGTGTTGCTTTTTTGTTTTGCAAATAACAGTGGTTTGCTGTTGAATAAACAGAGGAGAAAATGCCTGACTTGCCTACTGGTAGTAGTAATATGCAGGCATATATTTTAGCTCTGACATTTTATTTAATCATGAAACTGAGTGAACACTTATATATGCAGAAAAATTGATTCTGAATTAACAAGGATAACCCTGGTTAACACTTGTATGGGCCCCCTCTTAGCTGGAAGTTGAAGCCTTCCTAATACCAGCACTGCTTCTATATGTGTTTGTATAACTTGTGAAGAACCCAATTACTTCTCTTGTATACTAAAAAGAAAGTGTTTGATGACTGGTTGATTCTGGCCATGGTGATGGTACTCAGGGCATCAACTGGGCTTCCAGATCCCATCGGGCCAAGCAGGATATTTGCATGAGAGAAAAAGGAAGGCTTTTTACATCAGAAGAAAAGGTAGGAAACTACCCCAAGGTAGTTAAAATGTATTGATGACTTGACAGAACTTTCTGGATGCCAACAGGTACTTCAAAAGAAGGGCTATGTCCCCATGAGGTGAGGCATAATCCTTCCATTTGCCCTTTGAAGTTTATCTGATTAACTTCAGTTCTGTAGCAGAACAGAGGCCAATCACACACATTTATGCTAATGAGCCCATTACAGTACAGGTCTAATTGAGATGTTATTATATGTCATTATATACAGACACACACACATACACAAACTCAAGACCATTTTTTGAAACAGTGGGATACAGGGATACCAGACTAAAGGCAAAATAAGAAGGAAGGCACAGGACTTCTTGGTCTCTTCCACTGTAAAATTTGTGCACGTGTTATCTTTAAATGTATATTTTTAGTAAAAGAGCAGCCAGAGAGTAATACTTGTACCTGTGTTTCACCAGTCATTACAGGACAGATATTTTCATGCCTCCTAGCAACTTACTTTTTTACCTGAAAATATATTTATTTTATCTACTTTCTCAAAAACATGAGAAATGAGTCAAATGATCAGGAAGGAGGACCATTTTTTGACAAAATCCTTTTTTTTGCAGGTTGTGCAGGAATAAGACCCTGTTGGAAGTAGAAGTACTTTTTAAATAGAAAGGCTGTGAAATCATATTAGCAATTTGGATTTTTTGGATTTCAGCTCTTTGGTTGTTCAGATTTCCAGTTCCCAAACATTTGACAATTTCTGATTTCTTGCTCTACTTTAACAAGGGAAATATCATAGGATCATAGAATGGCTTGTGTTGGAAGGAACATTAAAAATCATCTCATTCCACTCTCCTGCCATGGAGGACCTTCCACCTATCCTAGGCTGCTCCCAGCTCCATCCAACCTGGCCTTGGAAACTTCCAGGGATGGGGCAGCCACAGCTTCTCTGGGCAACCTGTGACAGGGCCTCCCCACCCTCACAGGGAAGAATTTCTAAGAATCATCATTATTTGGTATGTTTGCATCACAGCAATATAATAATGGAAGAAATGAGAACAGTGTAAGTTTTTAGAAGAGGAAGGATGCTCCTGTGATTACAAGGCTCACTAGACCAGAATATTTCTCATAGCAAATATACTTCCATGATCTTTCTTTCACTGTGGGAAATGACCATCTGGGAAGTGCAGGAGAGGAGTTGCTGACCTGCCTGTGCAATAAACTGCCAGTGAGAGGAGCCACAAAAAGAGCTGGGAATTTAAGAGCCTCTGAGGTTAAGCAACAAATCCTCCTCCACACAATAAATAATGGAAACCTGCCCATGTCATGTAAAGAAACATGGAACAATGGTCCTGGAGGGACCTGGGAATTTACTACTCTGAATTTTTTTGTATGTGATTAGTTATGAGAGTGACAGCTGTAAAAGGTACCCTATCCCAGAGGTCAGAAGCACGGTTGAGAAGCAAACCTGCTTCACCAAACGGGTGTCACTGGATTCACGGTGTCCTTCTGGTATCTGTGTCAAAAACTTTTGCAGACTTGATGTGTTTTCTCAAAATTTTTTCGTTCTGGTGAATCTGGCAGAAAACCATTTTACTCTGAAGCTGTCGGCTGACTCTACTTGGTCTAGACATTAGCTTTGATCAACAGATGGGGAATTGAGCCAATGTGGGCTTAAAACACCTGCCCAAGATCATGTGAGAAATTAAGGCTGAGCTGAAAAATGTGTGCCAGGGCTCTATACAGTTTATTTTTTCTTTCCAATAACAGCAAAATCCATGTAGCTGCAGCTTAAAAGCAGAAAACAGAGAAAAATATGTCTGGTTTTTGACTCAATCACATTGTGATCATACAAGAGGCTCTATTTCAGTTTCTCTTTTAAGAAGCTAGAACTCCAAGAAGTTAGGAAAAAAAAAGATATTATAGATATTTTATTTGCATTTTATTTGTTTATTTTTTCTTATTCTAAGAAGAAATCTAGGAATAAATTAGCAGAACTGCCTCATTTTTACATGCTGGTCTTATGATTATGCACATAGGTCTGGAAAGCAGCCTGAAACAGCCAACCACATTTTTAGTGATCATTTACTCAGCCTTATGTGTGATACTACAGAGTTATCATAGAATCATAAAATCACTAAGGTTGGAAAAGACCTTTAACCAACATTGGAAGGTTAGTAATGCTGCATAAGGAGCCCAAATGCATCCATATTTAATTTTTTTCTTAAAAGACAACCCTTCTACTTTATTCCTCTCTTTTTCTTGCCCTTATTGCTGCAGTAGTGGGAGCTATTTTGTGCCTCTCAGCAGTCCAGACTGCAGTATATATAATATACAATGCCTGATAAAGCCCCACAAAGCAGAATACAAATAACTCCATATCATACTGGAAAAGGAAAGCAATGTGAAATTTCTTCAGTATCAATAACTTTTGCTTCTTGAGTCTTCTAAGGGAGACGATTTCAAGGAAGAGAGAGAACTGTATAGCTGGAGAAAATTTGGAGATGGGAAGTATGACTGTCATTTGAATTTGACAGCCTGAATTCCCAAGAAAGGTTTTTTTGATTATTCTTGTTCAAAAATTTCAGTGCCGATTCTAGAACGACACCCTTTATGCCTAACATACAAATTAAAGGAAATATTTATATATATTCTGGATATGTGAAGATAGATATACACACACACACATTTTCAAGTCCCAGGTGACTTGAAGTGATTAATTAATCATTGCAGTACCTCTGGGACAGGAATATTATCTCCAATTTAGAAGCAGCAAAATGGATGAAAACAGTTCAAGTGATTTATTTAGAGTAAGAAGCCAGCAGAGTAAAGAAACTGATTATGACTCATTTCCAACTTTTTGCATGATCTACATATTCCTGTAGATTACTGAGCTCAGTATTGGAACCTTGAATCCAAACACCCCTGAACTTTATGATTATTCGCATTGAATTGACTTCCAACTCTTTATAAGGCTCTATATTAAAAAAAAATTGGCTGTTTTTTTGGCAACAACTCAACTAGAGAATAAAAAACTTCAGCATTTACCATTGGGTTCTAATTCTAACCCTGCATTTCAGTGTCCCAGCAGGTATGTACACACAAATAATCATTTGTTGGTCTAATCAAAGCTCTCACCACCCCTTACTAACCTTATTTATTTATTATCCTTAGACCATCACAGCTAAACTAACCAAATTCTTGTAATGTATGGCAGAAAACGTAGTCGGAGTCATTGGAGTTATGATAATCAAAGGAGATAAGGGAAACCTTGACATTTTTAATGATTAAACTGAAGGTACTAAAATAAGTTCTTTTGTTACAGAATACAGCTCATGCTTTTTAGGAACAGAGATTTTCAGTGGTGTTTCTGGCCCACAGAAGAGATTTCTTCTTTAAAAGTGCATCCCCACAGTATTTTTAATATATTTTTTTTCCCCTGCTACTGTCATTAACCTGTCTAGCCACCATCACAAGCACCAGACAAGGCAATCCAATGCTGAGACACTAAATTATTGCCAACCCATTTGTGCCATCTGCTGCACAAGTGTCTGTTGATGGAAGGGGTGTTGGGGCACCTGGTGACCATGATGTCAAAACAACATTTGTAAGGGCAGGCAGGGAACAGCAAAAGGGCTGCATAAACAAAGCAGTGGAGCAGGTGAGAGACTGGGATTAGCAGAAACTCCAAAGCAAGCAAAACTGGTGCTCTTCTGCTTGGTTACTTTGAGAATCCCAACCACATGCATTGAGACAGCCTACTCTGAAATGGGAGCAAAGGGGAATTTTGCTGGTTATGGGATAGAGAAGCAATGCAGCAGCATTGCTGCTACTGGAAACCACAGAGAAAAAGAGGGGAAAAGAAAAATAAATGAGGAAGGGAGCCATGGGGTCAGGTTAGCTCACTGTCTGCCTGAAGGGGTGGGGAAGGAAGGGAGAATGGAGTGCTGCTGTGAGAAGGGCTGTCTGCTCCTGTGTTTCAAGGGTTTGGTGTATTAATATCTGGCAAGGCAATTAAGGACGTTTTTCCATCATCTGTAGGTAGCCTATTTTCCTCTTGTGCTTATATGAAATAATGTGGTGTCACCTATATATTTTTTTTTTTTTTTTGTCATGAATTACTAATAGAATAAAATGCTCACCCGAATTCTCTCCCTGTACTTCTGCCTGTGCAATGGACTGTTGGAAGCTTCTAAATTTAAAAATGCCTCCCATCACTAAAAAAAGCCATGTTTTTTTTTTTTTTTTAATTTACCAGGTTTTGTTGACTTTATAAGGAACTGCCATCATCCTCAGTGTGCCTGCTGGTTACCTGCTCATTTTTTTTTCCTCCATAAAACTTAAAATCCCTCATATCATTTTGTTCTAGGATTCATGACAGACACCACTGAATGGAACCGATTTTTTGATTACTTTTAAACATATTTTAAAATAATTTGGTATAAACTCCATATGGGGTGCACTTTCCTTTTCTGTTTCTTTTTTTTTCTCTCTCTCTTAGTCTCCCTCTGAAGTGACACGGATTTGTAGCACAAACTTTAAGTTGATGTGATTTGGTGAGGTTCATTGCTGGAGGCAATGTTATGCAATAGCTGAAAATCTTACAAATTTCAGATGGCGAACATTCTTTCCTGGCCTTTAAGGTCTTTTTGTGTGGATTGTTTTACATCTATGAATTACAAGATGTAAGTTTTACATTTTCTTATTGCTTTCCTAAAAAAGTCTTATTTTTGTTCTTCTTCTTGCTTTCCATTTCCATTTTTGTATTCTGACACAAACAAGGAATACAAATATATTACTTATTACAAGTGTTATTGTCTTTGTTATGTTCAGGTCTGCTCCACATGTTCAGTTGTAACAATAATTTGCATGTGGATGTCTAAAATACTGTAAAAGAATTGAGCAGAGTAAATCCTCATAATCCAAGTTAGAAAACAAAAAGCCCAAATGAAGGGTCTTACAAGCTATTAATCCATCCTCTAGGAAGAAGAGTTTCTTAGGATCACTGGTCCAGATAGTTGGAGAATTCAAGATCTGCAGTTTCCATTATCAGTATCAGGTGTTCTTTTGACCAAAATGTTATCTCAAAAGCCTCTGCATTTTTGGGCTTTCCCCCCTCTTGCAGTCTTTTAATAATTTTAAAGAATTCTGTGAACATTATATTTCTTGGACCAGTTTCAGAAGTCTTTCATAGAACCACAGAATCCTAGAATATCCTGTGTTGGAAGGCACCCACACGGATCATTGAAATCCAACTCCTGGCCCTGTATAGGGCAGCCCCAAGAATCCCACCCTGCGCCTCAGAGCTTTGCCCAAATGCATCCTGAGCTCTACAGGAACAGCTACATCTCTTGCCTCCAGTTTAATTGAATCTTTCTCATCTTTTCAATCTTCCCCCATTCTTGCATTCTCTGTATCACTAAGGATCTCTTTTACTCTCCTCTAGATCCACTTGCTATTTTTATTTACATACATTGTCCAGCTGAAGCCATGGGTTACAGTGAAATTATTAGATTTATTTTAGAAATCTTTATACCTCCCAGCCTGACATTTAACTCTGAAAAAGAATGACAGAGAGGAGTCACTGTTCCTGCAGCAGGTAGGTATTTTTTGGAGAAGTGCTGACTGCTCAAACATTCTGTGCTAGTGCAATCCATTTTTTACTGTATAACTCTAGAGTTTTGTACTTAGACTTACATCTTACTTAGACTTACAAATTAAATCTATTTGTGATGATAATTTTGACTCTTAATTCTTCTCCTATGGCACGCTTGCAGACCATTTAACTGGAGTCACTCACAAAAATGAGTGACTTACTCATGAGTGCCTTACTCTCCACTTCGTAATTGAAATTCCTAATAACATTAAACCACACTTGATACACCTTTAGAATAATTAAGGTTGGTAGAGGCCTCTAAGAGCATCCAATCATTAACCACTAAACCATATCCCTAAGTGCCACATCCACGTGCCTTTTGAATTCTTCCAGGGGTCATGATTAGACCACTTCCTTGGGCAGACTGTTCCAATGCCTGACCACACTTCCAGTGAAGATCTTTTTTTCCCCAAAATCTGATCTGTACTTCCCCTGCTTCAGCTTGAGCCCCTTTCCATGCATCCTGCCACCCATTGCCTGGGAGAAGAGATCAAACACACCTGGCTACCATCTCCTTTCAGAATACTTCTGGGATGCAAGATGTTACATTAGATGTCTACAGCAAAATGATCCTTCGTTATATTCTTATATATACATTTATTATATTTTGCCCCAGTCTCACCTTGACACTTTTCAGTGACAGGATTATGAAACTGGAGACAAATTATAACAACTGAGTATTTCCCTGAGGAAAATTCACTTTTCCTGGTTGAAGTTTCTTCCTCTTACCAGAGGAATACAGAATCTTCAAAAATAAAAACTCATGAGCCATTATTGCATGAATTTATCATTAGAGATGGAACCATGCCACAATTAAAAAAGGACAAATGTTCATGTCATAATTAAAAAGCTGTTATGAATTGGTGATAATTAAGTCAACAGATTGATAAGGATTGGGATTGAAATTTCATGGTTGTTGAGAGTTGTAACTAATTTTTTGCCTTTGTCAAGTTGAGTTTAGAGGCTTAGGATTATGGGTGTCAAATGTATAGTTCTTTGTTCCAAGTGCATTTGCAACGCCTTGCAAGAATTTTTTTTTTCATATGAGGAGACAAAAATTTGCTGAACTTTGAAGAGGAACCAGATTTTGAAAGCTTTCTCTCCCGTGCTGTTTGATTATATTGTTCTGGCATCAGATTTTCCCAAGCTTCTTATGTCTATGTTCTAGAAAGTGTTGCTTTTTCATTTTCTGAAATTCTTCTGTTGAAAATTTAATACAAAACAGAGGTTTTAGTTGACCTCACTGTGAGGTTTTTTTTCTCATAGTCTGAAGATGCAATTTCACAATGTCTCCAAATACATCTAGACCTGGGCCTGAGGTGGAAGCAGATACCTGAATAACATAGAACACTTTCAGATTGTGAAATAATTAGTCTTGAGACAGTCTGTAGTGCTCCATAACAGAAAAATATTGACATCCTTATTTTTTGAAGCAAAACAAGTGTGTATTTTTTTGGTGATGATGAAGAGCAATTACACCTTTTCCTACACCTTTTGGACAAGAGAAAAAATGAAGGCTGTGTCCATATCTTCCATTGCACATTCAGTAGCACTGTTCATGTCACTGTGTATGCTTCCACCTGCCTCCCTGGCAGTAAATGGGTGTGGATTTCAGTCCTTCACTGCTGGAGTTCCTTCAGCTACCCCAGCATCTGCATTCCCTTAAAATATGTGTGACTCTAATTTGCCTACACGATGACCTACTTTAGTTTCTCCTGGAAAAATGTGTTTTTGTTTCTCAAGCTGAGCCACAGTGTGTTTCAGCTCTATTTGTCAAACAGAGGTCGTTTTCCACCCAAGATGGAGCTGCAAATGTAATTCAGGACTTACAAACACTTCACAGTAAGGCTGGCCTTCCACTTGTACAGTAATTAACCACTGACTAGGAAAAGAATGTGAGCTCCAAATAATTTTCTGCAAAATTAGAAAACTTTATACCAGTGCTTGAAAGTGTCTGAGAGGTAATTCAAATAGCAGTTTATCCCTAGGTCATTCCTATATTGTCTAAGAGGGACAAAAGTAATTCATCTGAATATGAAATTCATAGAATAATAACTCTCTTTGTATTTGTGACAAATCTTTGTTGATTTCAGAGCATCTGGGTAACTTTGTCATATAGGCAGATGATCATGTAATCTGGAATATTGTCTTATTTTCATAATAGCAAAGTTTGCCTTAGGGTTTACTGTTAATTAATCATGTCCAAATATTAACTGACATCCGTTCTTGGGTGTGAGCAAAACTCCCCCCCAGGGCACCTCCTCTGTGAAAAATTTAACATTTCCATTTAGAAAGTGAAGAGGATGAAATGCTCTAAGAATTAGGGCAGCTGTATACAAGGGGAAAACCAGCTCACATTAGCTGGGGGAAGACAGAGAGAGACCAATTGGCTCTTGGGAACCACCTGAGGGAGAAGTCATCAGTTTTGGTAGAGTTTGCACGAAAGAAGGGAGAAAGGAAGAATGAGTAAGTAGCTGCCATCTTCCCCCGGGATCACACTGGTGTAAGTCCAAATGGAGCCTAATATAAGCAGATGCTGTGATCTTTGATCAGTATTGCATTAATTTTGCATTCTTGGTGAGTTTTATGGAATTATTAAAGACTTACAGCAGAGTGAATGAGGATAGACCTAAATCTAGAGAGGAAATTCTATTTCTTAGGAGAATAATTTGGGTAAACACACCCATACAGTATCTTACCATAAAAAAAGCCCCAAGACTTCTTGAACATTTTTAGGAATGGTGTGAAAATGAACAATGTGTATTTGAACTATTTTTCATTTATTCATGGAAGAACTGAAATATTTAAAAGTGACAATCCTGTGGAATAAGATGATTATAATGTACATGTACAAAGAATGCACATCAAGACAGCCTTGCAGAGGTGAGTTGAAGACTGTGCACAGAGAGATTTTACTCGCAGTGTTTCTTAACCCCATTGTACACAGGTATAGAGAGAAAAAATTCACCTAGAAGAGCTCATTTCTTTTCATCACAGTCTACCTTTCAGAACAATACTGATTTCTATCCAGAGGACTCTAGTCCTTAAACACAAAGGTAGACAATGAGTTAAAAATTATGTGGTTCACTGAAAGCTGTAGTAAAACCTGGAATCCATTCACTCACATGGTGTAAGATACTCTAGATAAACATATGTTACTCTATGCTTCCTGCTTGAAAACTTTGCAGTTCAAGCCCATTTTACTTTGAGGCACAGATGGGTTGCAACTTGCTTATATTTCCATATTTGGCCATTGAATGAGTCAAGAATAGTATGAGCATCACCATTTCCAGCTCTCACTTACAATTTTCCCTCTTTATATTTTCCAATGGTAATTACAATAAGTTTGGGAGAGTCTTTTTTTCTCAAAGGTATATTGACAGTTGTTAGAATTATCTTTTTTTTTCCCTTTGCTGACTGCAATGTTCTTGGAAGTGTTCAAGGCCAAGTTGGATGGAGTCCAGAGACATTTGATCCAGTGGGTGGCATCCCTGCCCATGATGTGGGGTTGGAACTTGAAGATCTTTACGGTTCCCTCCAACGCAAGTCATTCTATGAATTTGTGATTGTTCAAATCATCCATTACCATTAGATCAAATCTAGAACACTCTGTCCATTTCTGGTCAAAGGAACCAGAACCAGGCTTTGCATGACAGGAGGAGGACAGCCAAAGGACAGGAGGACAGAATTTCACACAAGATTTAAAGAGAAACTTCCACCAGGAGAGCGCTCAAACACTGGGAGGGGTTGCTCAAAGTGGTTGCACAGCTTTGCTCCTCAGAGGTTTTGAGCAACCATCTGGATCAAGCCCAGAGCTACAGCTGTCTGTGCTTTGAGTAGAAGGTTTAATCAGAGACTTCTGAGGCCGTTTCCAAACTGCATTAGTCTGGTCCTATACAGCTTTGCATTTATTCACAGAATCATAGAAACACAGAATGGTTTGGGTTAGAAAGGGGTGTTAAAGACCATCTGGTTCCACCCCCTGCCATGGGCAGGGACACCTTCCACTAGACCAGGCTTCTCCAAGCCCTATCCAACATTGCCCTGAACACTTCCAGGGATGGGGCAGCCACAGCTTCTCTGGACAACCTGTGCCTCACCACCCTCACAGTAAAGAGTTTTTTCCTGATATCTAATCTAAACCTACTCTCTGTCAGTTTGAAGTTATTTCCTTTTGCCATGTCATTCTTGTAAATAGCCTCTCTCCATCTTTTCATGGGTTCCCTTCAAGTACTGGAAGGCCACAAATAGATCACCCTGAAGCTTCCTTTTTTCAAGACTGAACAATCACAATTTTCTCAGCTTTAACTTGTAGGAGAGGTGTTCCATCACTCTAATCATCTTGGTGGCTTCCTCTAGACTCCCTCATTATATGACTCTGCAGCCTCATTAAAGATATATTTTGAATCTTGTTGTGTTATTTGCAAACACATTTTTTTTGTCTTTATCAAAGAATCCCTTGCCTTGCACTTATGCAAAACTCCTTTGATCTCACATTAAAAATTGCTGATGTTTCTGATGTTGTCTTGTATTTTATTGATAAGTTCTCCCATGACCCATGGCTAAGAAGTCATTCCTAGATGACACTTAACTTTAGTCTCTCTTGAAATCTTTGCTGAATTGCTTTCTTGCTCTTGTAAAATGTATTCAACATCACAGATATACGACAGATAAGTGAACGTTCTGGCAGATTCCAACCTCAGGAAAACAAACCATTTTAAGTCTAAATTTGTATCAAGCTATCCCTTCCTGTATGTACATATTTTGACACCTTCGTCAACACAATTTCACTGTGCTTTTGTGCAGTATCTATATATTTCTTGAAACCTCTTAAAGTAGATAAGCAAAACTCAGGCACTTCTGCCAGTTTATTGACTTTTCACAGCTCCATTTATAGTTTAGTTACTTCAGAGGGTTCTGGAACAAAAGCTGGTGATAAGAACTGAGAGGTTTTGAAAAGTTGAAGGAGAAGCAAGTGTGTTTTTGTTTGCATATATGAATGTAAGTGTATATGAATGTACATTTCGTTATACAGCCCCCTTCTCTTTTGCAGATCTTAGAATTTTTTTTACATTGTCAAGCTTTGTACTGCAAACCCAAGTTTGGCTTGAGTTACAGCAACTCAGATTGAGAGGTTTTTTGGTTTTACTCCTTGGAGTTTGCACAAACAAGCCACCCCTTCTAGAAAATATGGTAGAGAATCAGAGCATGGTGTGTGGATGTGGTGAGGACATGGATTAGTGGTGGCCTTGGCAATGCGGAGAAAGGTTGGCCTCAATGGTCCTAAACATCTTTTCTAACCTAAACAATTCTATGATTTTTATGATTCTGTTTTTGCAGTAGGAAAAAGGTGATGTCCCATAGTTACTCAATCCATTTTACTGAAGTATACTGGCACTGACTTCCTTTCAACAGAAAACGATGTATTTTTTGCATCTTTCCTGTGACAATGAGGCATTCAGTGCCACACTGGTGTCTGAGATCCATTGCTGCCCAGGACACCAGAATAATATAAAGAAATAAGGAATTTCACATAGGAATCCAGGAGGCAACACAACTACATCAGTACTGACAAACTAAAGAGCCGGTTGTGGTTTTTTTGTCCATAGGCCAAATGACAAAATATGTGCATACTATCAAATTCTTTGAGCCTTTGAAATATGATAAAAACCCTCTAAATTCCTCTTGGAGATGATCCATGGCCTGTGTTGAGTGAGAAACCATGATTAAATATTTCATAAAACTATGTTAATTTACCTGGGTAAAAAATGTCTCAGGCATTACACTCCTAAAATAATTCAATAAAGTTTCAATGCCTATATTCAGGAGCTGTTGGCTTCAAATTACCAAAATGGACAAAATTCAGGTACCTGATATCTGAGGAAAACTGAAAAAAAGCTGTCTAAGACTAATGAGGACTAATGTAAGACTAATGAGGAATATACTACTGGAGAATCACTCTTTCCAAATTCTATCTGTGGTTATAAAAGCTCATATTTTTTTTTTTTTAGTCCCTTTTTCACTCACTGGGGTGTATATCAGAAAATCATGGCTGGAAGCAAATTGATATGAAATTAGACAGGCTTCCACAAGCACTGCAACATATTTCTGAAGATAATGAGGACTTAGGAGCCAAGTCCCTTAAGTGTTTGCCATTTCTGTGTGTTAATTCACTGCATATTTGGTAGATTTGAACAGAAGAAAAAAAGAAATAAAGGAGGAATTTCTGAGAAATTTAGCCTTTTAGAAATAAGAGCAGAAAATTAGAAAAAACTGGAATACTAAATCTGGTAATTCTTCAGATTCCACAGAAGTATATGGTCTCTTCTAGCTGTCTTTGAAAAGCTCTAAAAAATGTATGTATCTTTTTTTTTCATTTAGTTTTGGAGTTTTTTACTACCAGCAACTTTGTCTACAATATAAAACATTAAATTTTGTCACAGGAGTCAAAGTCAATCACTTTGCTAGTTAGCTTGTTTGGCAGGAAGAGTAACATCTTGTTTGGAAACTATAGAGCTTTTCCTGAGTCACTTGGGGTCCATGTCTTGCATTTCTTGTGTGTGGCAGAGTCCTGTACTTGTGTTACATAACAAAGATCTCCCCAGGCACAGAACATTTCAGAAGCCTATAGAAATATCAGTCCTGGATGGCACAAAATAGATGAAACATCACACAGGTTTTGAGAAAGGGGAATTTTTTATTGTTCTTTGTTTTACATGTCATCCTTATTTGATAAGTGGTTGCAGACTATCAGCAACTTCTGCTGTAGGAGTCACAGCAAAGGCTGGTTATAATCTTGTTTATTAAATGCCACAAGAGGGGAATAAATCAGCTTCAACATGATATGTCATACTGTTGATGCACAGACTGTTGATTGCATGTCTAAGTAAAAACTAGAGGATAATGAAGAATCCAATGGAAGAGCCATGATAAAAATGATCCAAGGGTAAGTCAGTTATTTGCTAATCTGTTGTGCATTTTCTCCACTTCCCATTGCTTTTTCCTGTTCTTCCATACATAAAGGCTGGACACATGAAAATCTGAGTGCCTACTGAAGCCAAAATGAAACCTTTGCAAATAGTGATAATTGGAATCAGAAAATTTTGTTTGAGCATCTCTGTTCTGAAAGGAAACATCCTTGTTGTCACTAAAAAAAAAAAGAGTAGGGGGTGGGAGCATTATAAGAAGTGTTTCTCTGGCAAAGGAACAAGCCACAGCTCTTGTTAGCATAGGACCAAAGACTGCTGCCTTTATCAAAACAAATAGCAAAGCAGTTGTGAACAGAATTTACTATACAGATAAGGATGCTAGGTAGAAAAAGTGAAGAGCAGAGCAATAAGAATAATCATATGTCACAGTGAAAACCACAAGAAAGAAATGGGAATGAACCATGTGCAGAGGTACAGTACAAATTAACACAGCTTCCAAAGTGCTATATGGATTTTAAAATAGGGGTTGAGATAAGAATAATTAGCAGCAGAAAAGGAAAAGAAAAAAGAAGTCAAGTTAGGGATGTACTTTTTCAAACCTGGGGCAGATATTTTCAAAGGTGCTGAAATTAATGTGATCTCAGTAACTAATTCCCCCAGCTAGTTCTGAACTTTTTCACAGAGATGCTTACTATTTGGTAGCTAGATTCATAATTAGGCCCTTAAATCAAAGAAAATTAGTTTCAAGAGAAGCTGACCTCTTCCTAAAGTTTCTCAGAGTTTAGTGCTTTTGAAGATCAGGTCACTTTGATTTAGGTCTTGGGTCCATAGCCTGGGTATCTTGACCTCCAGAAGCCTCCTGAATAGGTGTCACAGGTTACAACCTCCGTGTCCACTGAGTACTGCAAAGATCTCCCTGCAGAAGGGGCAGCCTGGTAGGACAGAGCTTTGTTATGACCTTACTGGCTCAATGTGAGATCGTTTTAGGAAGGATAACTGATTCCCAACAGCCTGCACAGCTCTATGCAATATTTTTCTGATGTCAGTCCAGGTGGAATGTTGCACGAGGGGAATAACAGGCAGGCATGAGACTGACTTTGTTAATAGGTGACCAGTCCACAGTTCAAATGAGTTGGTTCATTTCCTCAGATTCCTGAGTGAAGGCTGGCCAAGAGCATCTCCTTACTTCAAATCAAGGCAAGAAGCTCTGCTGAAAACTGATGGGCTATTCTGCCACCCTGGGGATGAATCTATGATAAGACCCTGCCGAGGGTTCAATTTCCTGGCTATTCAGGAAATAAAAAATAAAAAATCCAAATGGTTGCCATCCTCAGAGGATTTCCTTTATCTTTCTCAGTTACTGCCATACAGGCAAAATATTGGGTTTTGTTCCCATGACAGACAAGGAGACTTTAGACACCTCTTTAGTTCTAGTCTGGTCTAGCTTAGTCTCTTTCACCATCACAGAATCATTAAAAAAAAGACCTCTGAAATTATCTTTGTAAAACAACATCCAAGGAGATCTATAAGAAGCTCAGCTCAACTACTGGGCTGAAGAAGCATTTTAAATAGATATAGGCTGGTTCTGTGCTTATTTAACTGATATAATTCAAAATCTCAAGACACACGTTTTACAGCTGTTGATGCTTGTGTGGTTTTCAGGTAGTGACAATACACTGCTGGAACCAGGGAGAGGATTATCATCATATTTAAGCTCCCCCAAAGCCATTTTACCATCATTTTTGTTCCTACAAATGCAATGGGTTTCTGCCATGATCCCATGTATTAAACCATCCATTTTTCTCTTTCTTTTTTGTTCATCTTCTTTCTTCTTTACACACCTCTTTTTTTTTTGTCAAGATCTATTCTTTTTCCCCTCTCCTCTGATCATTTCCTTTTCCCTTGACTACAAGAATCAGCCAATAGAACGGTCAACTGTCTCTTTTGTGACTTTGGTGCTGCATCCTAAATTTATGAGGGCAGAGCTGGAAAATAAATCAATTATATTACATCATTGTTCATTACCTGAAAAGACTGCTGCTCTTTTCAGCTAGATTCTGCATCTGAGACAAATATAATGATGTGACTTAGTTTCATAACACATTAGAAAAGTGATGGAGTGAGATCTGTCCATCAAAAAACAATGGAAAGCAGAATTCAGTTTCCATATTTTTTACTTTAATGGCCTCACACTGGAAAGGGCCGCAGGGAGCACTGTGACTGTCTCCTCTGACCTCTTCCATTACACAAACCACTGAACTGAGCAAATTGATCTCTGCAGCTGGTCCCTAACTTGGGTTGCATTTATATGAAATCCCAACAGCTTCAGTCCAGGGGCAGAGCATCAGTACTGTATTTATTCCATACCTTTTGGGAAGATTTCTAGGCTAGTGTTGGTTTTAGCTTAACAAGAAAATCTGTCCAGTGTTTCTCCACAATCAGTGGAGAGAAACACATTGGCTCTTCCAGCAGGGTAGTCAGGGCACTCAGAGTTTGGCCCTTGCCATGGATCTTAACCTAAAGGGAACACTTTTTTTCCTGTTGCTGACTACCAAGGGAGATTGTGGAAATAAGGACTTCTAGAAATAAGTCAGCCTGTTTGAACAAAACCATCTGCAATTTGATCCTCTTTAATTAATTTTTAAGTGTTTGCTTTTTAAGGGAAGAGCCAAACCATTTTTGAGTGAGGGAATTATTTTCAAATTAAAATATTACTGTTGACTATTACAATGACATAACAGCAAATACAACTACCAAGAGAGTGATTATTACCCCTGGGATTTACTCATTAAACAACAATATCCCCATGTCTGTTAGAGAAATCAAGCTAGTAATTCCTGGTGGATAATTATTACAATAGACTTCAAGTGATTAAAGCAACATTGGTGCTTTCACATATCAAGCATTTATATAAGAATTTGAGGTTTATTAGCAAGATTGGTGGAATTCCTTAAGGAAGCCACAGGGGAACACTCTGTCCAAGCAATGGAGAACACAGAACACGTTCACCAGCGGAAGACTTTGATAGAAACTCTTCGGGATACCCTTGTGCACCCAGTTGTTGGCATAGGCAATACATTACTCAAGTGTTAACCACCAATTTTTTAATGGCATAAAAGCCCCATAAATACATCATTAATTTTCAAATAAAAAAAGTCAGAGGAGTACTACTTTTCCACATCACCCATCCATATTCTTCTTCTTACCGAAATAGTTGTCCTGGCCCATTCTGACAGTTATAAAATGTCTGGACCTCTTATTATTAATAGGGGAGTTTAATTCTAGGATCACATTGAAATTCCAATGCGAGTAATTGAATTTTGCATGTCTTACCATCCTTCAGCTCCTTCAGCTGCCTTCAGTTCCTGTTCAAATTGTGTCAGGGTATTGTCAAATGTGTTTAATCACTGACATGTTCCATACCTGAAGTGCCTCCATTTTCTGTCTGATGAGGAGGTGAGTTCCCAGTTTGTTTCCCTAGCTGGCTTGCTCACCAGCTGTGTCAGGAAGTTCTCTTCCACACACTCCAGGAACCTTCTGGGCTGTTTCCTCTCTGCTGTACTGCATTTCCAGCAGACATCTGGTAAGTCCCCCACGAGGACAAGGGCTGGAGACTGCGAGACTTTGCTTTGCTGTTTGTAGAATATTTCATCTGCCTCCTGGGCATGTGGTCTGTAACAGATTCCCACCAGAATATTGGCCTTGTTGGCCTTCCCCTGACTCTTGCCCATAAACAGTCAACCCTATTGTCACCAACAATAAGTTCCAGATAATCAAAACTCTCCCCAAATTCAGGGCTACCCCAAAACCCCTCCTTCCTGAAGAGTTTATAGCCATCCATGCCAGCACTCCAGGCGTGCCAGTCATCCCACCGTGTTTTCATGACAGAAGTTACATCAGTTTTCCTGCTGCTCAATGTCTTCCAGATCCTCCTGTTTGTTGCCCATGTGCATTGACATAGATGGTCTTCATTTGGACTTCTGATCTTGCCACTCATTTATGGGGAAAAGCCTTAATCTCTGTGGCCATTATTGGACACTTCTGCAGTTTCTAACACATCAATAACCCTGGTGTCTTTGCTGCCACATGGATCTTCATCCCTCACCTCCACTGAGACAGCAGGCTGAAGAACCTTGCTAGCACACCACCCCTCGGCCATTGACAAGTCCTCCCCAGGTTTATCCGCAGTTGTCTTGATTTTATCCCTTTCCACCTTCAAATGCAGTTTAAATCTCTTTCAGTGAGCCCTGTTAGTTCTTGTGCAAAGGACTATTTCTCCTTTTGACATAGTTATACCTCTCTGTTGCCAGCAGGTCTGATGTCATATAGACTCATCCATGAACAAAACCCCACAAATTCTGCTGGTGGCACCAGTCTTGGAGCCAGGGGTTGATCTGCTGGCTCTCCCTGTTCCTTCCCTCATCATTACTTGCAACTGGAAGGATAGAGGAGAATGCTACTTGTACTTCTCATCCCTTAACCAGTTATCCCAGTGCCTGCAAATCTTTCTTGATTGTCCTTGTACTTACTGCAACTTCTATTGCTGTCAGCCTCAAAAATCAGTAATGGACAATAATCTGAGGGCTCTACCAGGAAGCTTTCTCTTCACTGCTTTAACCTGGGTTCCCTGGAGGCATCATGCTTCCCAAAGAAGTCTGGTCTGCACATTGGGCCTTCTGTTCCTTCCACAGGGGAGTCTCCTATGAGAAGGAATCATCTCAGCAAGATAGAGGCTGATTAACCTCAGTAACACCTCCAAATTCAGTGAACCATTGTCCTTGTTCATTGGTTGTTTCCTCTTTCACAGCCCCATCCCTGTTACCCAGGGGCACCTGGGGAGGTGGGGCACTCAGAGATGTTCCTGCTGTGCCAGCCAGGGACTGGCCACCACTGCCCCCTCCCCCTTAAGTCACTTGTTCAGCCACGTGGAGAGAGGACAGAGATCCTTCATATCCTGGATTATCCTGTCCTGACTGCAGGACTCCCCAGCCTACTTACCTCCCGCTGCCCCTCTGCCTCCCGCAGTTCAGAACTTCCCCCTGTGCACCACACTGAGCTCTCTGCTGCTAATTAAAGCTGCTCACCTCAGCTCTTCCTTTCAATAATTATCATCGAGTGCTCAGAAAACAAAAATCAAAACAAACCTCTTGACCAAAAGGAAATAAAAAAAGTATCAGAAGATATCGGCAGAAACCCCTTCACACCTGATTTTCATGTGTGTGTGTGCCTGTTTAGCTCTATTCAGTTTTTTGTTTGAATTGTATAAAACTGTTGAAACAAAATAATATATTAGCTCAGTTTTATTCGTAAGGAAGGTTCAGTTGCCCTTTATATTATTGTTATATCTCAAGACAATGTTTCTTTACTTATGAGCAGATGTTTGAAATCCTCCAGGAGATTTTTATAAGACTATGGAAATGAACTTGGCATGGGTACCGGTCTCCCAGGTGGAGAGGGTGAACACAAGCCTTCTTAGAAGTCTCAGATCAAGGCTAGTCAGAAAGAGCAACAGAGCCCAGCCACCAAAAGCCTAGTGCTTTGGTGACTGACAGGTACAGGCTCTTTCTGAAGCATAAAAAGGAATGCTAAATGATCTCACTGACAGAATAAATCTTCTATTTGTTTGGTCTGGACCAGATGTGCTAAAGGCTGATGTGGAAATGTCTGCTGATGCCAATCTCAGTTTAAATCACAATTTGGCAGCAGGGCTTTTTTCACCCCCCTCTCTGCTCTCCCTCCATCCTCTTTTTTTTTTTTTTTTTGAAGTTGCAAAGCCACTCAATGTTCCCTAAAAAGTTTTAGCACTGATACAATTAGTTGGAAATTAACTCACTTGTTTTCTGTAGGACTTTGAGGAGCAGCCTTTCAAATTTTGCTGCCTGAATAGCACAGAAGCCACTGGAAAGTCATGAGAAACTCTTTAAGGAGTCAGGCACTGAGGCCTTTTCCCCATCCTAACACCATCTGTCCACATCTCATTATACAGACTTGGATGCCTTTCTAAAATGTGGTCCAACGTTGAGGTCCAATAGCTGAGAGAATTTTCACTCAGGTGGTTTGACAGACCCCCATGGGTTGGGATGTATCCTTGTCTTCCAGAGTATAAAAAAAAAAAAAAAAATTCTGGTTAATAAATTTAAAACAACTAAGCACTTAAAAACCTTTAATATTTTCATTTAATATAACCTTTTCTCCCGACATGCCTGGTGTCATCTTCTGCAAAAATAAGATAAAAAATATTAATTGCAAAACAACATTTCATAGACTCCTCAAATAGGTTGGGTTGGAAGGGACCTTAAAGATTAATTTGTTCCAACCCTCTGCCACGGGCAGGGACACTTTCTAGTAGAACATGCTGCTTTGAGGCCCATCCGACTTGTCCTTATTTATTTAGTCACAGAATATGTGGTCAAAACGTTCTAATTTTTCCCTGTAAATGAGATTTTCCTAGAGTTTCATTGGAGGACATTAAACAAACATCAGGCAAGGAATAAAAAAATGTAAAAAAAACAAAAAAAGAGTGGAAACATAATTGTTACAATGAGATATTATTATCTATTGTGTAATAAATAAAGACACAGTCTTGGACAAGACTGAACAAGTTTGACACACCTGAGAAGAAAGTCTCTGCCTCAAAAAAATCACAGTTTTATGTCAGAACCAAAACCATGGAGAAGACAATAGAAACAGATTGAAAGAGAAGCACATGCACAATAAAGCTTTGCCATCTGTAAAACCCAATAAAATACACTATTTGAATTATCAGACCTTGCAGACTTTGTCAATATATAGATGGAAAAACTTCTAGGTTGTAATTTTGTGATTTTTTGTTCAGAAAAGAAATAACTGCATTTCACAACAAAGCAGACATGCACACCAGCTGTACAGGCATCCAAGAGTTTGTTGTTCTGTTCCAGTGTTTTACAGAAGACTGCATAACCAAGTCCTCAAACTGTATTTGCATTGACAAAAGAAGGTGGGTGGGTAACCTTCACAAGTAAATCAGGTTTTTCATTCTCAATGGTCAAACCATTTGCATTGGTGACAAATTAAGTCACCAATGCTTTGATCAAACTGTATTGCAGGAGGAATTTCTTGGGACAAACAACTGTAAAATGAAACTGAGATCAGTGTAGCAGGGATGGAGGAGACAACACTACCTTGGACAGGATCCACCTTTCTTTCACTCTGGGTTAGTAATTTTTGGTAGAATTTGAAAATTCTGTGGGATGTGTAAGGTGACTCTAGCTGGTGAACATAATGCCAACAATAGGATTGTTAGGAAAGATTAAAATAAGGATCAACCAAGCAGGTGCAGTCAACATCTACCTCCAAGAACTTCATTTACATATATATTTTAGGAGCATCCAGTAGCCTAAATATTTTTCAGTTTGCCAGGATGAAAACACATATTGTCCTAACAATCATTTTATTAACAATTCCCTGTCTCTGTACCAGCTTTCCACTGATGACCACAGTCCCTCAGACACAGCCAGGGGAGCTGTTTCTGTGGGCACCCCTGACAGACTGGTCAGACTCCAGAGCTCACACTGCAGATCTCTTGATGGGACATTTTGAGCCAAGGAGTGAATGTGCTTTAGAAATGCTTGCTGTCTCTTAGTGTCCTTCTTGAAACAAACTGCTGAGAAAATCTTACTAATGGCACTTTTGTTCAAATGGAGGTGTAGAATCCAAAAACCACCAGTTCTTTATTCTCTCCTCCTCTGCACCTGCAGAAGACACTGGGCCTGGTCATGGGACAGTGACATGCTGCCAGTAGTGACCTGTCCATTGCTATAACAGAGGGAAATAAAGGTGATCCTGTGAAATTACCTAGACCTTACTCATAGACTTTTCTTCAAAGGCATCTGCACTCTGACTGCTGAAGCAGTCTATTGTTTTGTGGGTCTGTTAGATGTGTCCTTGCTCCAGGAAAAGCTGACAGCAACAATAGCAAAAAATAGGAGTGAATATAAAGTATACACTGTAATGCATATTTCATCAGAGCTCAGCAGCTCTTTCTCTGACTCAAAATAAATTCTCTTCTTTCCCTCTGACTCCAAAATATAAACACAACACAAAGCCTTTCCAAAATACAATCATCAAAAGTGTGAGTCCACCTTCTCAGGAGTGCTGTAACTTCAGAGTACTGTTTGCTTAACTAGAAATCCCAAATTATATCCACAGTTAACGGAGAAGCTGCTGTTTTAAATATCTGGTTTCATTTCTCTGAATACCACGATTGACTTTTTCTCCAATTAATGTGGTGAAAACACACTTTCTGTTCTTATTTAAATGTCAAAGTGTCAGATCATTTCTTTACAGCTCAAACAGGAGACATGTGTTTACAAAAAAATAAAATAGAATAGTTCAGTCAGAGCTGCAGTTAATAATTTCAAAAATGATACAACAAGATAGAATTACTATTGTATTATGGTATAACATGACATAATTATGACAGGCCTTGACATGTGCTGGGCATGATTGTCTGTCATGCAGCAGTTGCTGAATCTTCACCAAATCAATCTGAATGCAAGAAATCAAAATACCATTTAATCTGGACAAATTCAGGCCAAGCAAAAGATTGATGCATTTTAATAATGAGAGGAATTAACCTTTGAAGCAAGAATTTTGATGGATATTCTGTCTCAGACAAATTTATGAGGGTTTTAAGATTTATTTTATTTTACTAAATAAGTAGTTCGTTTAAGCACAGGGATATTCAATGCTATCCAAACTAGATGAACAGTAATTTCTTCTAATTGACAGAAAATCTGTTAATGCTTCTTCCACAAAGCTGTCAAATATAATTCGTAAAAGAAGGTAGTTGCTATCAGTCCTCCTTAAGAATAATTAAACACTGTTTTACAGCTTCTACCTGTGTGTGATTTAAAGAGACCTGCTTTGCAGTGAGTGATGACAGAGTCATGGCATCTCACCCAAGTTTAACGGTCTAATTATTAAATGTGTTGTCTTCTCTATCTATTTCTGGGGCTAGTAAATTAATTATTATGCTATAAACAGCACTGGAACTATGAATAGCCATTAACAAGTTGTTTCTAAAACTTGATGGTCCTTCCAAACTAGATTTTAATTAGCTGACTGGCTTTGCACTGATAAGCTCTCAGACATTCCATAATTGTATCTCATGAGCTTTCTCAAATAAAATTAGGCCTTTCAAAAATTTTATTCAACCTTGGCAGGAGAATTTCAGAATATTACAGCATGAGCAGTCCTACAGGTAGAGTCTTTTTCTTCTTCATAGTTAATCTAGAAACTTTCAGACTAAGTGCATTTTCCAATTTTATGGTATTGGAGGAAAGTGTAAGGCTTTATAGCCAAAGGGGCTATAAGTCAGAGTTATTTGAAGGATTAATATGCCAGAGGCCATCATCTTTCAATATTGAAAAATGAGTTAATGGCTTTCGTTGCATAGACTATAAAACCACAAGGGATCCTACTAAATTTTGACCTTCTGTCTATCACTGGGCACTCAGTGTTACCCAATATCATATCCCGGATTTGAGTTAGTCAAAGAATTTAAATTTCAGGGTTTGTCAGGTGTGTGTCATTGGCAGAGGAAAGGAGAAGCCAAGATGTGACCAAAACCTGCGGCTGCAAAGCATGGAAATCAATTTGATATCCTTTTCCTACTGTACATTTGAAGATAAATTGCACCCTAATTGCACCTAAGCAGTAAAAGGCAACCTACTACATCCACAAAATCCAGATCTTTGCCTGTCAGACCTAAGTGGAAATTTCTTTCCTGAATACAGCGAATGCTCTGACTGTGAAAGAGCAAAACTTGCCTGTGCCACCTTGGAGTACTGTGCACCACTATCATGGATGTTTCTGAGGAAAGCTGATAAATAGAAACCAGCCAACCCCAGATACGTCTGGTTAATGGTGTACTCAGGAAAAAAACACTCCTGGAGCCCTTTGGGTAACTCAGGCATGATGCAGAATTGTTATCTTTCTCTATGAAAGCGTTTTGAACATGTCAGGAGCACTTTTTCTGTTTAGCATCTGTGAAAGAGAGGTCTGAGACCATGCATGTGTGGGGTTTGAAACATCCTTTCCAGCCTTCTCCAAGATCCTTCTAGGTCATGGCTGAGTTCCAGTTTGCAGGACATGGTGAGTAAACACTTTGTGAACAACCACAGGGCCAAGTTTATTACCAGACAGAAAGAAGCTTTGCTTTTCAGAGGATAGGAGAGGAAAAAAGGAGAAATAAGGAAATACACTGGTTGCAGGGCCTTTTTTTCAGAAAGATCTTGGTGTCAGGGTCATAAGGGCAGTGATAGGTCTTAGTCGCCCAGACCAGCCTCCCCTGGACCTCCACCCCTTTTGCCTATGGACATGGCAGCCCCATTTAAACTCAGACCTGTGCTTCAGTCCCTGTTTGACCTAAGCTGTAGGTTTTCTGGTCTCCATTCCTGTGTCTGACCCTGCCTCCTGGATGGAATCTGGATCTATACTGCAGCCTTCTCCTCAAGTCTGTGTTTTGTCGTGTCCCATTTGAATTCTGACCGTGCTCTCTGGAGGGGCCATGGACCCTTTTTCTGCTATGCAGGTGGTCAAATATTGGAACAGGGGCTCAGAGAATTTAAGAAATATTCATCCTTGAAGACAATCAAGTCTCACTGGCCAGGGACCTGAGCTGACCGGGTGAGGCCCTGGCACAGGTTGCCCAGAGAAGCTGTGGCTGCCCCATGCTGCAAGTGTTCCAGGCCATGTTGGACAGGACTTGGAACAACCTGGGATAGAGGAAATTGTCCCTGTCCATGGCAGGGGGTTGGAATGAGATGACCTTTAAAGTCCTTCCAACCCAAACCATTCAGTGATTCTGTGCAATCAAATTTGGCCCTGCTCCGATGGGGGGACTGGACCAAGTGAGTTGTTTCTAACCTATCTTATCCTATAGCTCTAGCAAAATCCTTAAAAAAATAATTATCTACAGAAACTGCACAACTGAAAAGCACAAACGAACAGCTGATGTCTGAAATCACAACAGAATGGCAATTCTCGCTGTCCTATTTCTTCTCTCTGCCTTTATTAGCAGGGGCTGGTCTCTCAAAATGGAATTATTTCTCAGGAGCTCATCTGTTCCTTCTGTGCCAAGAACAAAGGAAAAAAAAATATTTAAAATGAGTGTGATGTGAACAGGATCATTGCAAAGTAAAATGTTTTTCAAAGTTTCCCAGGAGGTATCACTAGTTTTTTAGATCCATCTGGAATTCAATCGTTGTTACTTGCCAGCTGCTGCTGGGACCTTCCAGTTGTTTCTCCTCTTCTGGACACAACACGTAGTGGGAGCAGTTTTTGCTGCTGATATAACTCTGAAGGACAGGCACATAGGCTGGGAATACAGGCAGCTTTTTGGTTCTGCTTTTTGAACTGGACCAGATTTATTAAGTACTGTCTTGGCTGCTTACAGCTGGGGTAATTGGAGGGTACAATTTCTGAAATTCTTCACAGAATACAGCCAGCAGAAAAATCTCTTTGCTGCACAACCCTTACAGCTTTATTTAAAGTTATAGGCTCAGTTTTGGAGGGCATATATGATAGGATTTATATTTTATATTTTATTCCCTGAAAGACAACATCTAAAGGCATGAAAATCTCTCTCCAAAACAAACACATTTAATTTAGGAAAGAAATAAAAAGAACTTATGAACTCTAGGTATTAACCCACACTCTCTACCAAATTGCTTGACCCTGATATAAAAAAACAAGAATCAAAAAATTAGTTCTACTTGCTTGTTTAAACACCACAAAATATTTTGCTGCCCCTTGCAGTGTCTAAATTCAGATTACAGGCATGCTCTGGGTCCCTCACTGCCGGGATAGAAAACCTTCAACTACAGCCTTCTGCAGGTGCTGAACCGGGAGCACTGCAATGACTCCCCACTGCTTGTGATGAAATGTATTCCTGAGCAGTGGAGAGTTTGGCTAACACATCACATTCCCAGAAAGGTGCCTTATTCTTTCTTAAGTTTCCTGGAAAGTGATTTGAATTGCATTTCACAGATGTTTGAAGAGTTTTGTGAACACTGTTCAGTTTAGTTGCCTTAGACACCTGAAAGCTTAAGGTAAAAAGAGAAAACAAAAAACTCCAACTTAAAGCAACTGTTTGAGAAACAACTGTTAAGATGCTTGTCAATGACAGGGTTGGAAAGTGAGTAGATATAAATTTTTAGAAGAAAAATCAATGGACCCCTAAGGTGTATTTTCCTGGGTGTCTTAGAGCTAGTCCTGCTTTGCACCCCATATTGATGCCTCGGAGGTTTGGCCTTTTAGTATCACACAAATGTAAAAGAAATGTGATAACACTGAACATGACAATGTGTTGCTAAAAACAAGCTGCCAAGCAGCTTAAAAAAGCTGTCAGACTACCTGTCAATAAATGTGCATTGTTTGGTGAAGTGGATCCCAGCTGCAAATTCTAGGAGATGAGAGGGCGTTGCACACCCCACAAAGTTTCTCTTCGTCCCTGCAGGGTGTCAGGGCAATGAGGATGCAAAGAGACTGAGGGCATCAAAAGAAATGTCTCAGTAATATTATTGGCCTTTCTGGTGCATATTCAACCAGGCAGCATCTCAAAACTTCTGTCAAATAATGAATGAAGACAGTAATAATAGGATGAAGCCTTTTGCCCCAGGTTATTGGTCTGAACCTAGACAGATAACAGATTTTGAGATGAGGACCTATTATGTGGTTGTCATTTGGCCAAAACAATAAAAATTAAAGGATATTCAGATCCAGGATTTCATTCTATGACATTCTTAAATAAAGGATTGACTTCAGGAAGGTAAGGCAGGCTTTGCCAGAGATGTGCATCATGATGTGATCGAAAAGCAAGTTCATCTTCCCATGGCATTTTGCATATTGTTAGCAGTACTACTGCATCAAAGCACTGTTGCACAGGGTAACCGCCCAAATATTTAATTCTGGGTAGATTTTTTCACACTGCGTTTTCTCTTACAATATCAGGATTACAGTATTCACAGAACCACACAATCATTACTTTTAGAAAAGACATCTAAGATTATTATGTCCAGTCTTTGACCCAACACTACCATGTCAACCAGACCAGAGTACTGAGTGCCATGTTCAGTCATTTCTTGAGCACCTCCAGGGATGGGGACTCTACTTCCTCCCTGGGCAGCCCATTCCAATGACTGACAACCCTTTCTATAATGAAATTCTTCCTGATGTCCACCTCGAACCTCTCCTGGCACATCTTGAGGCCATTTCCTCTTGTCCTGTCCCTTGTTCCTTGGCAGCAGAGCCCAACCCCCACCTGGCTGCCCCCTCCTGTCAGGGAGTTGTGCAGAGCCAGAAGGTTCCTCCCTGAGCCTCCTTTTCTCCAGGCTGAACCCCTTTCCCAGCTCCCTCAGCAGCTCCTGGTGCTCCAGCCTCTTCCCCAGCTCCATTGCCTTGCCTGGACAGACTCCAGCCCCTCAGTGTCTTTCTTGAATTGATGGGCCCAGAACTGGACCCCATATTATCACTCCCCATCGCAGCAGACATCATTAGCTCAGTTAAACCTGCACTGACTTGTTTGTTATAGTGCAGACAAATGCAACTGAGCTTTTCCATACTCACATCTGCCATAAAACTCATATAATTCAGTGAAAATAGACATATCCACTGGAAGAAGTTTAAATAATATGGTTTTCATATCTTAAATAAGAACAAAGACAGACTGGCCATAAAACATTTGAAAATCTTAGTAGTGTCTACATATAAATAAATATGCTCAAAATATTTTCAGTGAGTTGACAGAATTTGCATCTGATTGATATCAAAAAGCTTCAGTTTTCTTTTCTTAACACTACAAAGAAAAGAAACATCTAAAGCAAAGCATATTGGTCCTGTAAGTTTTTGGTGAAGATGTGAGAAACTTGAAATTTGTCTAAATCATTTGGAATCAAATGGAAAAACATATGTCCCAGTGTAAGAGACAGAGGAACACTTCAGAGGCTACTCCAAGGACAAGGTCTTGCTTGAGACTGGATTGGTCTGTCCTCATTGAGAGGAAGACACAAACAAGAAAAGAAATATCAGAAAAGAAATGACTGAAGTAATAAATATTATGCATAAAAAAAGCTGAATAAGAGAACATGGGAAAGATGTAAGTAATTTGAGATATAAAAAAAAGGAATGAACTGAGCAGAAATGTTCTGCACCTTGGAATTGCTTCTCTTTTTAGCCAAACTTTTTTGTCCCTTAATATCTCTATTTCTTCTCATTGGTGTGACTTGTGGAGAAGGAGACTGATGTTTCTAAAATAATGTGATTTTTTCATGGGAATTACTGTGTGGATTAGCATCAGGCACCATTCCTGGTGCAAATAACAGGTGGTCATAGAATCATAGATTGGTTTGGGTTGGAAAGAGCCTTCAAGATCATCTGTTTCCAACCCCTCTGCCATGGGCTGGGACAACTTCAACTAAAACCAGTTGCTCAGAATCTCATCCAGCCTGGCTTTGAATGCTTTTAGTGACTGGGCATCCACAACTTGATATCCACCACAAAACAGGACTTTTCCACCCTCCCAGTATTCTCTCTCATCTCCTGCCATGACAACCCTGCATGTATCAAGTGGTGTAATTTTCAATAACACACCTTCCACTGTGGTTTTCAGAGAGTAGGAGGGAAAGAGTGAGGAGGGAAGAGAGCTGAGGCTTCCTGTAGTGTTACCCAGCTACAAGATCCTCCTGAAGAGTCATCCAGACGTGGTGGGCTTTTTGTCATCTGATCATTTTCTCCGTGAGCTGACAACTGAACCTCTGTCTAAACACGACACACGGCAAATGGTGAAGCGGAGAAGTGACAGCTCAGTATGAAATCTCAGTGCTCAGATTTTTCATTTTCTATTCAAATCACTGTTTACAAGCTTCTCAAGCAATAGTTCCAGGATGCAAAATGGCATTCACCGTCCTCCCTCTCATTGGGCTTGGCAGAATAAAGGTCACGAGTGAGTCTGTCAGACTGAACGCTGCATCCTTTGCTCGCTGTGACAAACAAAGAGCTAATCTGATGCTGTAGGCTCTGTCACCTCTATCAAATCTCATTTTTGTCTTCAGTTTGTTGGCAGTTTCAAATGGCTGATTTTCAAAAGGTTCTCTCCTGAATAAGTGAATTTGGGGCCTTATATCTTTTTCTCCTGAGATGTTGACAAGCTGCTTAGAGCATGGACTAATGATTAAATCTCCTTTTCCAGTATATCATGCTTTTGCACTAGTCTGGTTTGGAGGAGGGTTTTCAAGTATATACTTATTTAAACAGACTCAGTTCAACATTACAGGGTTTTTTTGTTTTGGCTTTTTTTCTCCTTCTTTTCTTTGTAACGCAAAAAAGTGATATTAAAAGAGTCAGCTTCAACTTTAGTGCTGCAACACAGTTCCTTTCAACTTGCCTCAGTCCCACGAGTATCCTGTCACCTTAATTTCTGTTTAGAAGAAGACAGGTTTGTAGCACTCTTCTTAGTAATTCATCTCTGAAATAAGGTTGACTTGGGGCCTCGTGTCTATCTTGAAGTATAATAGTGTCATTTACTGTTAAAAGTGGCATCAAGAGATCCTTTCTTTTGTCACATTTGCAGTGTCTACATAGAACCAGATATTTTTCTGAAGCTTATGGGACTGGGCCCTGATCCTGCTAGTGATTTCTGGAAGGGAAACATTCTGAACCTGTGTCCTTTTACGCCATGGCTCTTATAGAGAAGAAGGGCCTTTTTTACAGCAGTCTGTGGCTTTTGATACTTAATAAAACCAGTGCCTACTTGGGAAAATGAATTTTTTCCCTTTCATTCTGTTTGGTTCCTCTGTCTTAGGAATGGTAGTTTCTTTATTATTATTTTGATTATATTTGTTTTGTTTTGTTCTGTCCTGTTTTCTCATGTTTTATTTCATAGAACCATAGAAACACAGAATGGCTGGAGTTGGCAGGAATCTTAAAGATCATCTCATGCCAATCCTCTCCCATGGGCAGGGATGCCTTCCACTAGACCAGGTTGCTCCAGGACACATCCAACTTGGTTTTGAACACTTCTAGGGATGAGGAATCCACAGCCTCTCTCTCATGGGTTAGTTTTGTTTAGTTTGTTTAGCACTTTCTAAATCAGATGTTTTAATATCTGTGTGACTGATACTTCCTGGATCACAACACCATTGTCACTCTCCAAATCACAGTGTTACCAGTCATACTTCTATTACAAATTTGATTGTCACTGATTTTTTTCTCTTAGACAGGATATTATGTAAGCCAAAGGAAGACTTTAACTTTATGAAATCTGCATTTGATACACCATCTTACCTTTCAGCTGCAACATTTCCTATACTCAATCTGGGTTATACCCCTGCCGCTCCCCAAGTACATTCCTATTCTTTAATGTACAGGTGAATCCAAGAGGATTCCCATTGTTCAGTGGCTCCTTGACATTGTCACTGAGGAATACCAGCATGGGAAACAACATAAAAAATGTTGGATCTTCACTCTTCCCCACATCACACACAGACATAGCAGTGTTAAAACACATCTTTCTCATTACTGGTGCACAGCTGACAGCTCACAGCTGAGTTTGCTGCAGGAACATAATTTTATTTCTGTGCATCTTTGTCATAATTACCAACATTCAGAATCAAGAGTGTCAGACTTTACAAAACCAGTCTTTTTCTGTCATTTAACTTCCTCCTCAGAACTTGTGTAGAAACCTCATTTTTGCTGTCAGAGCTCCTGTCACACAATGAGAGGCAGTGTTTCAGGAGTCCTGGCTGTTTGTTGCCTCAAACTAAAGAGGCATCTTTTTTTTTTTTTTCCCCCCTAGGTCTCCCCACCCTTTACTTCAAGGATTTCCTTAGATACACAGGACAATTTATTTTTCCTGCTTTACAGGAAATCTGCTCTGAAGCACTCCTTGCTCAGTAAGTTTGTCATGGAGTGCATTATCTACCTTGCTGTTGTGGTAGAGGAAGGAGACGATGCATGTGCTTTGGAAGCATCAGTGTTATTTCTAAACAAAATACAAGAGTTTCCCTTGACTTTTGTGTCTGTTTTTCCCTCTGGAGAGATGGAACCTCTCTTCTAGCTTCACATGCAGGTAGCAGGCAATGTCCCTTTTACTTCTTTCTTTGCTGGGTGCTCATCACATCTTCCATCCTTCTCTTGCTTTACTCTTGTCTTTCTACTTATTCAGTGCTTTCCAGTTCACCCTAAAATTACACTAGAAAAACAATATGGCTCCCCTTGTTTTTGCAGACAACTTTGTGTTCTTTTCCATTCCTTCTCCTCTCAGCTTCTGGAAGTTTGTGTTGCAGTAACTTGAATCAAAAAACTGTCTCCTCCTCTACTATAATGAAAATTTGCTGTTGAATGGCCATTGTTGGTACTGGGTAATAATGAGTAGATTTACATGTACACACACCACAAGGAAATAAATTACACTTTGTGTAACCACACACATCTCAGATTGTTAAACAAATTCTTGCACCTCTTCAGACCCGTTTGTTTCAGACTATTTTAGTTCTCATTTACACTATGGATATTCCATATTCCTCTGTCACTACGAACATAAATTTCAGGTACCAATTGCTCCAATGCAATTGTTGAACAATAATAGAAATTGTTCAGCTACGCTTCCAGCATGGGATGAAGCGAGTACAGTGGAAATGGCAAGCACGGCCATTTATTTTCCTTTATAGCCAAGCTGGCTCACTCATCCTTAGTTTAAGTGATAGTTCAAGCTGTGAAAGAGTTGTTAGGACACTCATCATTTTTATTACATAGGAAATGGTGCCTTTGGTTAATTGGATTTGGAAAATTTGCTGAGCATTCAGGTGAACCTCTATGAATCCCAGTGATATTGTGATAGCCCACAAATCTCTGTCACCTGCTGACATTCTAACTAAACCTTTCATTTTCTGGAGTTTTGAACCCAGAATTGTGAAAAAAAAACCCCTTTCGATGAAGTATATTTGGACTTGATTACTGTAATATATTTTACAGGGAGCATGCTGAGATACTGTGGGCCCTGTCAGAAATATGTGTTCATAAAATACATAACAAGATTGATTTGCTTTTCAGATTAACGCATTAGAAGTCCTTCTCAATACTCTGAGTGGCAGAAGACAGCACTTGTAGATGACTCAACTGTACATCAAATAATCAGCTTTCAGTAGTCTCATTCAAGAGCTGTCATCCTCACTGTGGGTACTGGTTCTGAATCTGTCCCTTTGAATCCCCTTTGCCATTTAGCAAAAAAAAACCCCACACAAAACAACAAACCAAGGAGGAAAGAGAAGAGAAAGAAAAGCAACAACAACCAAAAAAAAAAAAACCAAAAAACAAGAAAACCAAAAGAAAATAAGGAATCACTGAAGAACTTGATTTTCCAGTTTGTCCTTCCAAGATTTGTTCTGAAAGCCTTCAAAGGTTTTCTATACAATGCTTATTGTTGACTTCAGGGCATTTTGGATGAAGACTTTAGGGACCAGTGTTCCAAAAAAAGTGCAGGTGTGACACTTGGGGACATGGTTTAGTGTTGGACTTGACTGTGCTGGGAGACCAGTTGGACTCAATGGTCTTAAAGGGCTTTTCCAACCTTAATTCTGTGATTTCAACAGTGTCTCGCAAAACAGCAGGCAGAAGTCTTTCTTTCCCTCTCTCACAATAATGATAATCAGTCCTAGCAAATTATAGAAACCTTCTAAAACTTCCCAACTATTCCAGCCTCTGGAAATTGGGGAAAAGAAGCTGTAGCCTCCTAATGAGGCAAACAAAACCAAAAGAAGCATAGGTGAGTGAAATCCTTCTCCTCATTTTAACATACCTGATTATTAGTGTATTACTGAGTTTTCCATCCCATAAAAATGCCATCCTCCACAAGACAACTGGGATAGTTTAAGCTACCTTAAATCACTCAACCTGCAATACATCTGAAATGTTAATTAAGCAAGATTTTTATCCTCACCTCTGCTCTGCTGGCTTTAGTGAAAGCTTGTCTGCCAGGGAGAACTCTCTACAGGTACCGCCAATTCTGTTTGAAGCTGGTGATCTGGGTTTGGCTCGTAACATTCACAGCAGATTTACCTGAAAGATCAATAAAAGCGTGTTCAAAGCAAGATTGGCTTCATAGAGCCTAGGATTTTATTAATTTATATAAACTTCCTAAAACTTTTGCGATAAAGAAAAAGGGAAAAGCTTGAAAATATTCACAGCATTGTACAGCAGGGTAATGAAAATGGTATGGCAAAGTTCTGGAATCAGTTTATTTTTTTCCAAAAAACACCCCTCAATATAGACACAGATGAAATTTTCAAATATAGGTGGAGTTTTCTGATGTGACATCTCAATAGGTCCTCATTTTCAGGGGCTTGTAAACATCTTTTAAAATTATCTCAAATTTTACAAAGCACCCCAAAATACCTCTCAAAGTATGGCTGCCTCAAAAAAATTTATTATGCTAAAAATTTTATTATGATTGAAAAAATATGTCTTCTGCCAGTGGTGACATAAGATAGATCTTTGTAACAGAAGAAATCTAAAGGCAATCCCCAACCATTAAATGAAGTAGGATCCCTCAGTGTGGTACAAGTGATTTTTCCTTTATTTTTTCATGGTGCATAGTTTAGTAGAATATAAAATCAGAATTTAAAAAAGCAATCAAGCAGCCAGCAAGACTTTGATCTTTAAAATGCTGGAATTATCTTTAATCAGAGGAGATTTATAAGTAGGAGTTGAATTAAAGGTGGAATTACTGTCTGGCTTTGTTCGTTTAAGTTCTGCTGCTCTTCCCACTAAAAAAATTTAGTCTCAAATATCTCCTGTATCCTTTGAGAGGGATCTGTAATAGGCAGTCTTCAACTTCAGAATGGGGTTAATCTTCCAGATCTTTAGTGGCAGCCCTGTGAGTAAGCAAAGCACTGTGAGCTTGGACATCCTCATCAGCAAAACAATATTAGGAACTTTGGGAATGTGTTTTCCCAAGTCCATGGTGAACTACCTCAAAGAGCAGAAGAAAGGGGACTAAGAGTGGATGGAGAATTCCTTGTTTTTTATGTATGCTCCAAGGAAAAAGAAGGCTATTTTCTTTTGAAATCCCATTTATTCTGGTTTTACTTGTTCTGACACCCTTAATGATTCTAATAATGGAGGAGGACTTTTTTTTAAAAAAAAAAATTGGAATAAATATGTTGAAATGCTTAAATTAAGTTAAAAGTTTTGTAGAAAATGATGCTTCCTCTACAGGTCTGATAGGCAATCTGAAACTTGTGACAGAGGTCCCTTCCAGGAGAGGAAAAAGAAAGGGAAAAGGGTGTGCAAAACCCATGGACTCAGATGTGTCCTGTGGAGATACAGCTGAGCTTTCTTGTGTCTTCTCTGCTACCCAGGTCAGATTTGTCACTTCAGAAAGGACACATTCAGTCAAAAAGGACTTATTTCTATCCACAGAGCAAGAAAACCCTTTTTTATGTGTGTGTGTGTCTTTACCATCCCCACACTAAAAACACAGTTGGAAAAACTTCGACACACTTTGTCAAATTTTGAAATAACCGTTCCTAGCCCCATCTGAGAAATTGAATATAATTTCAGCAGAAATACCAAAAATTCCTCAAATGGTGGAGTGACACGTCAGTTGAGCCTCCCTGCCTTTTTCCCCAGAGCGATACTGATGGACAGTGCCTTCTTCATTCCTTCAACAGAAGGATTAATTTAATATATTTTCTTGTAGTATTTGCTGGCACAGTTCTCATACCACTGAAAATCTCTGCAGTCTCTGAGTTCAAACTCAACACAGCAAAGGCTGGAAGTAGTTTTTTTCTTAATTTATTGACACCACCATGACATGAAAGACCAATAATGACCAAGGGAAATTGCCTGTATGGCTGAGTAGCTGGAGGACAGTCTTCCATAAACTTCATTGCCTTTACACATTCTTCATCACCTTCCTCCCAATCCATCCTGAAAGCAAAAAAAAAAAAAGTTTCTGTCTGGGGTGAAGTTATACAAAGGGGAACTGCCTCAAGAAGCTTTCAGGGAAGCCAATTAGCCTGTGAAGTAAGAGATGTGACGTGGAGAAGGGAACATTGAGACAGGAGGTTATATTTCCCTTTTATTTGTTTTTTCCTTTTTTCAGTTTCCAAAGAAGGTGCCAGGTGTCTGTTCACTTTCCAACCCCTGAGAACCAAGCTTCGAACCTAATCCACTGAGCCCTTTGTTACCTCAACCCTGCTGGATTTATCCTGCCTTACTTAGCATGTGCTATCTGGATACTTTGACTTCTTCAGATGATTATGGCTGTAATTCTTTGTGGGGCTTTGCTGCACCATAGCAAAGAACAGTAAGACCCTTAATACAAAATGGAAAAAAAAAAAAATAGGAAAGAAGAAAAAAAGAAGAAAGGAAGAAAACCCCACAACCCTCATCTGTGAATAAAGGTTTTTACAAGCAGCAATAACATTGCGTGCTGCCTGAGTATTCCTTCTGACAGTGTAACACTGGAAAAAATAAGTATTCCCATTGCCCCTTTGCAAGGAAAGGTCTAGCTGAGGCACAGAGAAGAGCAGTTTAACATTTCTTGGTTTTCCTTTTATTCTTGGGTACCAGGGATTGCTGCTCTTGTAGCTGCAAAGTAGGGCAATGCAACCCACAGATGCAATTTTCACAGAGAGAGACCAGGGAAGAACACTCTTAATAGACATCCAAGGGAAAGGGATAGCTAAAGGTCCCTTAAGGAAACACAGAGACACATTACGACTGAATTCTGATAAAGGTGTGAGTCAGTCAAGCTCCTACTTCTGTACAAGAAAAGAAGGAAAATCACTATGAGGTTCCCATGCCTGCTGCTTTGGATGAGCAGAAATCTTTATAAATTACATAAATACACTCATTGACTCTTAATATACCTATAATATTCATAGTACAGTGTGCTGAAAGATGGGGCTGAGAAAATGGAAACAGTATAGGAAAAGAAAGGTGAGGACAAAAGAATGGCATTTTCCAGCTCACCAGTTTTGCAGGTCCAGAATGGGGAACAGACTGGAAGGAGCATTTTCCAACCACCAATGATGTCACGTGGCAAAGATCAGAGAGGATCTTTGGAGAGGACAGATTGAATCCACCAAGTTTTATAGTGTAGAATAAGGGTTCATGCCATGGTTAATCCCTAATTCTCATTCCATGATGTTGGCATATATACAACATGTTTCTCAACACATTGGCTTGAGAAAGGGGAGAAGAAAAGATTACATGTCTTATTTCTAAACTTTTGGACACAACAGGGTTTTGAAGAAGATCAAAAGGATAGATCCCTTCCACTCTGGAGCCAGGATGGGAGAGCTGGGGCTGTTCAGCCTGGAGAAGAGAAGGCTCCAGGGAGACCTTAGAGAACATTCCTGTACCCACAGGAGGCCTGCAAGAAAGATGGAGAGGGACTTGTTGCAAGGGTATGTAGTGATAGGACATAGGGAAAAGGCTTTAAGTTGAAATTTGGCAGACTTTAACTAGATGTTAGGAAGAAATTCTTCCCTGTGAGGGTGGGCAGGCCTTGGCACAGGCTGCCCAGAGAAGCTGTGGCTGCCCCTGGATCCTGGCAGTGTCCAAGGCCAGGCTGGAGCAAGAAGAACTTTAAGGTCCCTTCCAAATCAACCCATTTTATGATTCCATGATTCTATGTCCATAGTCTAAAATGTATTTCAGGGCTCTGGGGTATCAGGTGACCCCATTGTCTCTCCCTTATCTGCTTAGAGAGATTCATGTTACTGCCATGACTTCCTCAGCCCCCTGCACACATGAACAGCTCTTTCTCAACTGATCCTTCCACCCATTTCTTACTTCCCAGGCCCTATTTATCCACCAGTCAATAACACAGAAAGGGGTTGGGTACCATCCTGTGATTATTCTGACTCTTTTTAGTGCTCCCAGCCATGGTTCTGGTCCTTGTTAAGCAGCACCCAGGCAGACAGTGTCTGCACACTGCTCAGGGGTTCACACAATGCAGGAGCCATTTCCAAGCAGCAGGTGGGATGCAGCCACTCTGTTTTCAGGAGGAAGAGTGTCTAAGCATATGGATACAAGCTGTCTCCTCCCAGCTGGTCTCACAGACAGAGAAGAAGCCCTGGCCCTTTTTGTTTAGCCATGTACAGAAGGGGAGAACTCCCAGCAAACAATAATTTGGGGAGCAGATGTGGTTACTTAATGTTTAAATCATTGTCACAGTTTCTAATTAGGTGTTTACAGTAACAGTTATGAATGCTTATCATCGACTGTATCCCTTTTGTAAAACAAATGTCTCATTTTATGCAGAAAATATTCAGAGGGACATTTTCAGATGCTTCATTATCTGTGGTTATGTTTCTGTGGCTGTGAATCATTGCCCTCTTAAATGTATATATTTCTCACAATCATGTTAGTCCTTAAATTATTTGTATCTTTTTTTATTGTGCTTATACATACCAAAATGGAATGATTGCCCATCTTTCAACCTTTTCCAGGAAGTTATTTATTTTCTTTGTTTTCACACTTTCCCCTTGTCCTCCCACCCTTGTATAAATCTTCCTGTGCAACAAAATAGTTGACATAAGTATAACTGCTATACATAATTGATGTGTTCTCTGTTTAATAAATAAAGTGTCTGTCATATAGGGGGCAAGTTTTCTGTTTTTTATATTGTCTGGATGAGTGGTATTTTTAGCTTCTGTCCAGGGGGATGGAAAAATTTGTTAATTTCTGGATAAGAAATTGTTCCTTTGTAAAGTAAATTCTGGTTAAATATATATCTGATTTCTTCCTTAAAAAATAAACAGTATGAATGATACCTTAAAAATTCATATCTTTTATACATCAGACTTTCAGAATTGTCAGACTTGATCCACTGTTTGTTTCACAGTGGCAAACAATGCTAAAGGAAAAAAAATAAAAAAGAGAAAGTTTTCCTGCTGTTAATGAGACAGAGGTGACTGTAAACAATAGATGCCTTATAGCTATTCTCAAACAGGAATCAAAGCTGTAATTAAATATAAGACACTGTCAATGATAGGCTCTTTAATGTAACATTTCTCAGTTGCTTTTCCTCTATGAAATGGCTTCACTTAGACAAAAGCTGAGCATGACTGAAACAAGAGAAGAAAGACTTGTGCTGAAAACTGATTTCTTGTTGCTCATGACATACCAGTCCTGTAGCTTCAGCAGGAAATATTCCTGACTAGAAGTCAGAACATAGCTAATCACAGGATTTTGGTGGCATCTCTGTGACTAAATGGTGCCATGTGAAGACAGTTTGTTCCTGGATGGACATAGGTGTCATCTCAACCCCAGAGAAAGACAGATCCAAACAGTCTTATTACTCCCTGCTCTGTTCAGAACTTGGGCTGTCTATTCCCTGAGCTCAGAGCAGGCAAGGAATAAGAGGGAATAACTTGGGGAAAACTGGCAAAGAGCTGAAGCTGCTTTACCTTTGCATTTTCCAGTTGTTTTCTAACACAGGTGTGAGTGCTGGATGGATGGCAGCATCCTCCTAAAGCCTGAGGTCCAGAGAATGCTGCTTCATGAATACACAGAAAGGAGAACAAAGTACAGGGAGCCCTGGAAGGCAGAGGCAACTCTCATGCAACACGTGTCTGAGCTAATCAAAAGAATACAAAAATCTCTTCACAGTCCTTGATCAGCCATGTGATGCCTCAAGCCAGAATCCAGCCTATGTGTGTAAACAAATAGGAAGCCCTGAGCAAGTACAGGGAAGTAGGCCAGAGGATTTGGTATAAAGAACCATAGTTCTTGTGTGGTGAAGGTTAATTATCTTCTGGCAAGATAATTTTCCACTCATAAATCAAAAGTAAGTAAAGCTGATGCTGTAAGAACAGGTCAAAATCCTGACCATTAAATATAAACCCGATATAACTAATTCATCAGTTTTGTGGTGGAGTAGCAGTTAAATCCAAGGCATTTCCACATGAAATAGAAAAAAAAAAAATCACTTAAAATACAAGAGGAAATAGTTGAAAGAAAATATCTATTCTCAGTTTACTCAGAACAACTTTGCCACAGGAGGGTGGTGAGGCCCTGGCACAGGTTGCCTGGAGAAACTGTGACTGCTCCATCCCTGAGAGGGTTCAAGGCCAGGTTGGATGGGACTTGGAGCAACCTAGGATAGTGGAAGGTGTCCTGGCCCACGGCAGGAGATTGGAACCAGATGGTTGTTAAGGTTCTTTACAATTCAAACCCTTCTGTGATACTGAATCTGACCCTGGAGAAGGCCACCCTCCTCACCAACTACTACTTTCCAAAACAGTGGAAATAATGAAGCTGGGTTGGTTATTGTTTGAAGTGGTGAGTTTGGGCTTTCTGATCTCTAATAAACTGCAAGCACTGAGATTTTCCCACTCCTGAGCTACACAGTGACCCTTCCACAGTGATTCTCTAATAAACACCTGTTGAGTTTATACTGCAGCTGTCTTGCTATGGAATCACAAGAAAATATTTTTTCCTTTACTGAGCTAACCTGTAACATACATTCCTTGGAATCTGATACCATTGGAAGAGCTGTTGACAAAGAAAAATGTGTTAATAAGCCATTAGGGAGAAACAGATGAACATGTGAAAGCACAGACACGTGCAGAGTCCCAGTTAAACTTCACACACTACAGAGCTTTATAAGAACCAGGCATGGTGTATTCTTCTCCCAGGTGACAAGTGACAGAATGATATGAAATGGCCTCAAGTTGCACCAGGGGAATTTTAGATTAGATATTAGAATTTTTCTTTCACGGTAAGTAAAGCTTTGGAACAGACAGCCCAAGGAAGTGATGGAGTCACCATCCCTGGAAATGTTCAAAAAATACGTGGATATAGAGCATGTTTAATGGTAAACATGGTGGTTGTCAACAACTGGATTTGATGTTCTTGGAGGCCTTTCCCAACCTTAATGATTTTATTGGGGATGTAGGGTTGAGAAACAGCTTTGGGGCAGAGAGAGCAGCACACAGATCTCCTGTTTCACTGCACACTGGGGCTGAACCACCCCATAGGGACAGCAGAATGAATAAGATGAATGGATGAGTAAGAAGCAAAGAGCCAGACTTGGCTACAAACATGAGCCCAACCTTCTGAGCACTCTTCCAACCTGTCACAGGAGGCATGGGTAACCCAGGCTCTTGTTAATACAGTGAAACAACACTGAGTGATCCAAATATGTACATTTCCAAATACACACATGTAGTTTTTATTATAGAACAATTTGGTTGCACAGGAAAACAGGTGTATGAAGACATTTTGGTTGCTGCTATCTATATAGTAACATGACAATACAAAAGCATAAAAATATCACTTGTGAAAATTTATAAGAAAGAAAAAGAAAGGATAAGAGTAGAAAGATCTCACCACGCTCAGGCCTGACAAGGCTTGGTTGTTGCAAGTTTGATGCCTGTTGGTTTAAATGGTTACAGTCTGTGGCAAAGTGATGGTTGTAGACCAGATCTGTTGGTTGGTGGGGGAAAACCCAGAATGCAACATCTATTTGGTTTATATTCACCCAGGTTCAGGTGGCAATCCCCAGGTACCTCCTGTGGAACAGGGAATTTCAGCTGGATGCAATTGTGAACTTTGGGAGATTTCGACACCTTTTAAGACAAGCCAGCTACCCATTACACCAGCCCAGCTGAGTCAGTCACGGCCCATTATGGCCCATCAGCACATTGAATACCTTCAGGCTGCGTGTGATTGCCCCAGCACTTCCCCGGCAGGGGAATTATCACAGCTTGAGTAAAGACAGAGAGGCAGGACCCACCTCCAGGATTCACATCTTTCCTTATCTCGCAGCCTGAGCTGGTGCGCTGTGCTGGGGCAGTTGCTTTGCACATCAGCAGCTTCCCCCGAATGTTTGAACCATCAGCATTCCAGTCTCTCTTCTGGCATAAATTGTGTACATTCTTCTCCTGGGATTGGACAAATGGCCTCTTTATCCTGTCCCAAGTTCCAGTCACAGTCCAAATTCCATTAGTAGGCGTGTTTGGGGAGGGATGGGCCGCGGTGGGCACAGAAGAACAGCTGCTTCTTTGAAGTTCGTTATAGTGGGCAAAAGTCCTCCGATGATTTTAGCAATGGTTAAGCCATTAACAAAATGTCCATCTCTCACAGCCACCCAGCACACCAGCAGAATGGGAATGGCTTAAGTGTAACATACACACACACACACAAAAAAAAAAAATAGGTATGAAATTAGGAAGAGGGAAGAAATGGTGTTGACTGAAATTCAGATTGAGTAAAGAGGGGAGAGAAGACATTTCCCTAAGTTTTTCTTCAGTAATCAGTGGTTTGTGTTAATAGTCAGTTAAATTAGGTAAAATTCCTCATGTCAAGACTGATTGGCCTGTGATGCCATTCTCCACTATCCCCTCCTGGAATTCCAGAAAGACATTCCTCTCCTGTCCTGTTTAAACATTCCTAGGTGTTTGCTAGCTGCCAAACTAGCACAGCCTGAGTGCATTCTGCTCTTTAAAACCAATCAGCATCCCTTTATAGTTCGTTTAGCATTGATGCTAAATAAAAACAGGACAAAGAATGATCCCATTTACTCAGCTGCTTATCATCCATCCCTCCTGCTTTACTGCTGGGCTGTTATCTTTCACAGCTGCGGTCTGTACCAGAAATCTTCCAGACAGAGCCTCAGCATGGCTTGAGGGTAGCACATGACATCCCACAGCTCATGGGACACCTCATGGAGCACCAAAATGCTTCAGGGTTGACTTCTGTCCTTGCATGATATTCCAAGAAATTCTAGGAGGCTTTGCAACCTTACAGAGTTCTGCATGCTTTTCTGTCATACACATGAAGCATTTCCTGGCTACATGACAAGAAAATACCATTCTGATGGCAAACAATTTTGACTGAAATAAAGGAGAATTCATACAGAAGATGACTGTACTGTTGAAATCATAGGGAACCCCACACTGAGCCCCATGGAGATCCAGACAGAAGTGTAATTCAGTGTGAACATTGCCAACTTCGGCTTCAGGTCCAAAGAAAAGAAGGACTCTAGACAGGAGCAACTTCACCACTGCAGAGAGTATTTTAAAATCTTTTTTCCTTATGGTATTTATGTAGCTTCTGTCACCACAACATAGGAGATGCCTCAGAAGAATTTCTGTTTGTTATCTCACAGCTTTGCTCCTGTTCACAATTCAGGTAAGGAGCTGGTGCTCGGAGTTTTATCTCGAACTCACGTCAAGTCAACTCTTACTTCCACTTGATCACTTTGATGACCAGAGATTATATTAATGTCTTATTCCTTGGCATGTTATTGTCTACAGAATTTAGTATGTCTCAGTAACCTTGATTTGACAGGTGACTCATAGTCCATTGACTTGTAGCCTCTTAAACATTGTGTAGATTGAGTGGTTAAAAATTAAATGCTTGTGGAATTTATGTCCTAGGCACCACAGACAATATCTCCAAGTTTATTATTGTTACACACTGTGTAGTAGTGAAGAGGCTGGATATTATGATATCAGCTAAATTCCTTTAGCCCAGTGCTTTTCAATGTTGTACAGTGTCTTGCCTTTAGATGCCTGTCCAGAAGGAAGCAGATTTGATCCATCTCCTGTTTCGTACCTGACAGTCCCAAGCCAAAGTCTTCAATATTCTAGCGCAGTCAAAGGGCACCATTTCCTTTGTTTAGACATCTAGTATAAGACAGAATCTACTATAATAAAATCACATAATCACAGAAAGTCTTGGGTTGGAAGGGACCTTAGAGATCAGCTAATTCCAGTCTTCCCACCATGAGCAGGGATGCCACCTACTAGATCAGATTGCTCAGAGTCCTCCCCAGTCTGGCTTTGAACACTTCCAGGGGTTGGACATCCCATAATAAGGAGAGTTTTGACCCTCAGTGTACTTTCAGACAGTTAAGTTTGGAACTGAGTCTCAGTTTTCTTGAGCCTTAGATCAATAATCTACTGGGGCCATTTTAAAGTCTAGAAAGTTATTTTAATTGCATCATGAAAAAATAATATTTGGCACAGTATTTTGTCTACTAAATTCCCTCCATAGAGTTATGCTCTAACTTTTTTAGCTCTACAGTTCTTTTTCTTCTTAAAACTAAAGGACTGACTTGAACAACAGTCAGGGCCTTCAGATTCCTCAAGGACCCTTCAGTCTCTGAGCTTCACAAAAGCAAATCAACTGCTTCAGCTAAGAAAAAAAGCTGCCTCACACTCGGAGTCAACCTGGCAATATTTTCCCAGTGCACAATGGTACCGGTCACCTTCTTCTTAATTAACTGCCACCCCAGCAGACTGGCACCAATGTGTTTTGAAAAGTTCTCAACAACAACAGTCTCTTCTGTGATGTAGCTTAAACAGGCACATTACACTCTGTTTTGATTGATTGATGAACCTCAGTGCAGTGTATATAATAATGTGCTAAATGTTACATATGCCCTTAGTGGGTAATTTCAGGAAATTATTAAAATGTGCTTCTTTTAAAAGGTTTGGTAATGTGAGTCACACAGACTCCTGACAGACCCAATGCTGATTAGTGTGGGTGACCACAGTGTACTCGAGGCTTTGATATTTCTTGGCTTTTTCTTGGTTTCCCGGAGGCCCTTTGGACGAAGAAAGAAAGATGGCTGAGACACCCTTGGCCTTCTGGGAAACTCAGTGACATTTAAAGACTGCTGGGGCCTATTCTGTTAATATCTAAACTAATTAAAATCAAATCGTAATTGTAGGAGCTTGTTCACCAGAATTCTAATCAGACTCAGAGCGGGGCACGCTGCTGTGCTAACGGCTGTCTCAGCTCTGTGAGAAGTGTTTTACCACACAGCCAAGTGCTCTCCGTGGTTTGTCTGCCTCTTACAACCAGCCCCTCATATAAGAAATGTCATTTCAAATGCAGGGTGAAAACTCCTTTAAACGTTTCCTCTTTCCATATACACCAAGCACATTTTGATGCAGCATGTAATGGGGTATTTGTTGGGTTGTGGCAGACTTGTATGTACCCACTGTGTTTTCATTAGGACTGAGCACGATACCCTGCACTGAACTTCCACCTTACACAGCCTCAGACCAGCCTGCAGTTTCCCTGTGAGGGGCAGCAGAGGAACAGGCACCTATCTCTCCTCTGTGGTGACCAGTGACAGGACCCAAGGGGACAGCATGAAGCTGCTTCAGGGGTGGTTTCAGTCATATTTCAGGGAAAAATTCTTCCCCCAGAGGTTGGTTAGGCACTGAGGAGGCTCCCCAGGGAATGGTCACAGCCCAGAGACTACCAGAGCTCCAGGACTGTTTGGACAGTGCTCTCACAGGGTGGGATTTTTGGGGTACCTGTGCAGGTCCAGGAGTTGGACTCGGTGATTGTGGTGGGTCCCCTTGAACTCAGGATATTCTGTGATTCTATGATACAGATGGGAGAAGCTCATGGACAATGTATCAGGGCATCCCAAAACAGTATTGTAAATGGTAGGGTCATAGGCTGAGTTGAATTTGAGCTGTGTTTGATGAAGTACCTGAAGCTGCTGGAGTTTGTCTGTCAACTTAGCTCTGGCAGGTCTTATTTTTAACATCTGCATGTTCAGTGTCACTGTGTGCGGTGAAATACCTGTGTCAGATCAATAAGACACTCGCACTGCTGAGGAAAACAGCACCAGAATATAACAAGTATTAAGGCATATAGGAAAGGCTTATTAATATTTAGCAAAACTAATCTGTTTTTCACTAGCCAAAACATGCACATCCAGCCCTTTTGGGAAGACAGCTTTGAAGATTCCCTAAGTTGAAATGAGGTTTTCTGTGCTGTATGTAACCATTCATATTCTCTGTGGGCTAAATCTTATTCCATAATTTTGCAGTCAACCTTTGAGATTTGGGAGATCATTAGAGGGTTTGTGTATGTTTTCTTCATTCTGTTTCTTCAGATAGACCAAATGTAGTCACTTTATAGATGGGAATGTGATTTAAATAATATGACTTTGCTAACATTACATTTTGAATTTATCTTTATTAAGTCTGCATTTTAATTTCATTCCATGTATCCTCATTAAGCAACTGTTTGCTCCCTCAGGCATTTTTTCAAGCTAACTTTTAATCTACCTATTGGCACTCAATGCTGTAAAAGTTAAAGCCTATTTGAATTTTTATTTGGAAATCTGCTAGATTTTTTCCCCTTTATAGAACCGCAGGCTTTTATTTTTTTTTTTTCCCTGGAGATGATCTATTTTCCCTATATAATCTGATAAATATTAAATTAAATAACATATATTCATATCAATGTGCTGTATGCAAAGCCCTGTTCTTCAGAACACTATAGATTAACTAAAATAGCACTATATTTTACACCACTCTTGCTGAAAGTCTCTCTGAAATCCTGTCACTGTAGCACTCAGATGCTGGATTGCCATTGAAATTAGCAGTCAGTGGGCCTCAAGGACTTACATTTTCCTTATTTCTATTGATTTTGACTTCTGAGTCATGCACACACTGCTTTAAGAGGACAGGTGATTGGAGAAAGTTCAGTGAAAGTGGAAGTCACTGAGGGGGAGCTGCTTTACATAATGTCACATAATGTGATTTCTCTGGACATACAACCATGGCAACATTGCAAAACCTATAAAAATTCCTCTTTTTAATATGGTACACTCAAGGAATAAATTTCTCTTCTGCTATACATAATACCTATAAACTTTAGACTCTACCCCTCTCCTCATCCTTTCCTTCCTCTTCCACTGCCTGCATTTCTCCCCTTACAATCCAGCTGAAGTCACTGTGTATTTACCTAGAGAAACAAAACTGTTGGTCCTTGGTTTGATATAATCCTTCATTCCCAGAATTTACACAGCCTACAGTTACTGATTGCTCTCAAACTGAGTTATTGTTTAGAAATATTCCTCTAGCTCAGCATCTTGTTTTGAAAAGCTGGGTGCTACCTTCAGCAAAAAAATAAACAAACCCTCTAAAGTAGGTCAGGAATCAGAACCAAAAAGGCTGCTCAAGGCAGACTCAGATTTGTAGGTATTTGCAATTTTAACTCACTGGTTGTTCAAAACATAACTAAAGCTCCTGAGCATACAACAAAAACAATAGCAAGAAAAATGTTTTGTATTATAGGCATCTGCATCTGTCTTAATTATTACCTGCTTGGAGACATATAAATAAAAATGTGTAGAACTATAGCTAGATATAAATAGATATAAATTGCACAGACAGAACTAGATTTCTTTGTTTTTTTCCTTGTGGTGCTTGCTGGTTTAATTTCACACATCCTTTCAGTTATGACTGGGTTTTCTCCTAAGCAACACTCAGAGTTTGCTGCTGCAAATGATTCTTCTGACTGAAAATAATTCTGCTGAGACCAGTGAGATCACCTGTGCTTTTGTGGACTCTGCATTGAGACACACTGCAGGCACTGAGCAGGAGGAACAGATAAGAAAGAAAATTTTCAGAGAAGGAAAATGCCTATTCTAAATGATAGATGCCTTTTTAATTTACTGCACTGTCTTTGACAGCAAATGTTGCTTCTCCATTGATGGATATTTCCAACCTTGGTATCTCAGACTCATAATAAGCCAATCTCAACAGTAAAAATAGTCAAATTACTGTTGGTTGGAAGTCACCCAAGGAAGGAAGGAAGATACCCTTGCAAACAGAGCTCTCCTTGGGCTAGGCAGGATTGTGCTTCCTCAGAGCCCATCCAAGACTCCGTTTCTTAATTTGTTGAGTGTACACAACTTGCAGGTGTGGAAAAGGAGAAAAATCCAGTACCACAAAGATCCCTGCCAACCAAGGGCTTCTCTTTCCAGTTGGTCTAGTGCGTTCTCATATTTTGGGCCTTTTGAGGGAAGCTGAGCTCTCAAAAGCTGGGCTGTTTTGAGGAAGGAGAAATTGTATCATCCCCATGTACATGCTCCAAGTTGGGTGGGGCCCTGAGCAACCTAGTCCAGTGGAGAATGTCCTTGCCTGTGGGAGGGTATTGGAACAAGACACTCTTTAAGGTCCCTTCCAACCCAAACCATTCTGTTTATCTGTGATCCTATGAAAAAGGGAACCACTTCCTTAAACTGATTTATTACCAAGCACAGTAAAAAATGGAAAACACCAGAATGAGCATGATTGAGACAGCATAAACAAAAGCATGAAAAAAAGCCACACATTTACAACCCTCCTCTCAGTACTGCACAAGGTGTGATCTGTGTCAGCTCTGTACTGACTGCAAGAATCAGGAGTGAAGCAGAAAAACCATGGTTGATATTAATAAATGACACCAAATAGCAGAGGCATGTTCAGACAAATATCCCCATCTGACCTTGAAGTCACATGATTTTAAACTTCAGGTAGGGGCAAATTCATCTGACCTGAAGAATGTGAGCTCTGACTCCCTCTTGGGCTGGAAGTTCATGTATTCAGCATAATGACTTCTGTTAGAAAGTAATTGACTCCAAATGGAGAATTTCTACTGACATCTGCTAGACAAGGTGTTGCTGTCTCAACGCAGATGGGTAGAAAAACCACACAAAGTCCAGTGTCAGGTATCAATGGCAGCAAGCCCTTTAATGTTTTTTTCCCAAGGCTTTTATATGTTAGTTTGCAAAAAGGGTGTTAAATGGTAAAGGTAATTGGTCCTCTGGCCATCCAGCCCTCGAGGGGATTGGCCAAATTCTAAGACATCCATTCCCAAATATTTTTCTAGTTAGTACCATAACAATCCGGCAAAACAATCTGCAGGTGCAAATGCTTACAAAATGGTAACTTTGTTTTAGTTAGCTTGCTTGGGAAAGACAGAACTCTCACAAAATTCTAGAGAGCTGAAGAAATTCACTGATGAAGCTTTTTCAGCATCCATAGATAATGTCCCCAAGATCCACTTGTGCAACACTGCCAATGTACTGCCTGCAGTACCCAGGCTGAAGACGAGACGTCGTGGGCTGCCACTTGTTACCTACTGGGGAACCTCTTCATTCATCCCTGTTTGGCTTCTTGCCAGATCTCAGCATCTTCCCATTATTGCTGGAACCATGGTGAACTGTGGTCAGAACCTTCCACTGTGTTCAGGCTTCAATATTGGAATGATTTTTTCTTTTTCTTAATTCTTTTTAAAAACACATCTATTTTTGGTTTTATAAGTACCTATAATTTATGCATGGAATAATTACTTTTTCTCTGCATAATTCTGATCCTGATTCTAGACAGAAATGAAGGGTGAAAAGCAAATGTGATCTCTGATTTTAACAGTTCAAGTTTATGGATCTTGACTCACTAAAAGAAGATCAGACAAAGAAACTCAGCTGACCTCGCAATTTATCCCAAAACACTACCAAATAAAAACTGGATTTCTCAATATCTGGGCTAAAATTCCTTTAACTGTAAGTAACTGTGAGTTTATGCACCTCTTTGAATCAGCTGCTGAATACAGACAGGTAACTCATGGGTTACAAATTGCACCTTGAGCCACTTTCAACCTCGTCCAGCTCTATTTCAGCTCTATATTTTCATTTCCGATAGGACAAGGGTGGAAACAGAAGTTGGGGCAGATGATCCTGACTCACTTCTCAGTGACTGCTCTTGGTTAAAAATCCAAGTCATGCCATGAAAAAGGGATCCTAACTTCAGGATAAATTCTCTAAAACACATGGCTGCTTTTATAAGTGGAAAGTAATTTTCACATTTAATGTTTCTTCTTTCTTTCCTTCCTTCCAGTAACACACAATTAAATAATACTATCCAGTTATATACTATATAAACATAGCCCTGGTTCTGCTCAGGCTCCATGTGGGTTTCTTACATGAAAATGACTGAGGGACTTCAGTCTCTTCTGGTGTATTTTTGCTTTTAGTATATTAAACATTATTTTTTATTCAGACCTTGTTCATAAAATCATCCTACTGAATAGTCCTCAGTATTCTCAGCTCTGCACTGACTTTGCTACTGCTTTCAGAGGTCTTGGTTGTTTTATCTTACTAAAAAATTGGGGAAAGTCATCTCCTTTCTGCTGTAGGCATTGGAGGGTCTTTGTTGAACCAGTGTAACATATTGGCATCTGAACCAGTTCTGGGGTGGGCTGGCACTGCTGGTTGGTCATTTCCTGAAATTAGGATGTCAGCAAGTCCAACAGCTTGGTGTTCCTGGACAGCTACCAGGTAAGTCTCTAAATGTGTTGCTAATTGCGTAAAACACAAGCAGGATCAGGAATAGACGAAATCTCTTCATGAAGTCAAACATGAAAAAATGTAATTTTGGTGTTAACAGAAGATTATATTAGGAACTCAGCAGTGAAGACCCCTGTTGCAAAAAAACCCCACAACCAAACCAAAACAGTTGAAAAATTGATTCTAGCATAATATCTTAAATTCTACTATTTTAGGGGAAGACATAGAACAAGCTTGTAACATTATACTGAAAACTTTCCCAAACTGTAGTTCTGCAGTGTCTGCCTCATTGAATAATGTCATTCCTTTATGTGGCAAATGTGCTTGCATCCCACACGAATTTGACACCACTGTAAGTTTTCCAATCACATATATTTGCTTCTATTAGAAATGTTGAATCAGAGTATAGAAGCTGGCTACAAAGCTCAAATTATCCATTTGGAACATGCTTGGTGATATTTTAAGTTTCATGCTGTAAATATTGTTTTAGTATCTCATATAAGACTGGAGTTGTGAAAAGTGCAGCCAGTATTACCAAAAGGTCTTATGGACTTAATGCAGTTTCACAGATTTCATTTGCGCAGAAAGAAAAAAAATAGTGTTTGCAAAAACAATGGTATGTTTCTAAGTCATCATCTCCAAAAGGAAACTTTCAGGTCTTTCACTTGGAATGACTTTAAAAAATAATAATAAAAAAAGGTTTTAACTTTCAATTTTTGATATGGTAACATCATTTGGACGATGACAATGGTGTTAACTTGATCAAGGAAGTATCAGTCACACAGAAATCAAAACACCTGAGCTAAAAAGTGCTACATAATCAAAACAAAACTAAACTAAGAGAGGTTATGGACTCCCCATCCCTGGAAGTGTTCAAGACTGTGTTCAGGTTTGATGGGACTTGGAGTAACCTGGTCTAGTGAAAAGTTGTCCCTGCCCATGGCAGGGGGCTGGAACTGGATGAGATTTAAGATCCCTTCAACTCAAAGCATTCTGTGATTTTTTGATTCTATGATCAAGATGCACTGTGAAAACTTCTCTCTACCTATTGTAAACAAAGACCCAGCTGGCCCAACATGAAACCGCAAGAACACACTGCTGACTCTTCTCCCCTACTGCCAAATTTGCTCGATCCCATGGAGAAGAACAATGTGAGTGAAGGAATCAGCAGGTTGGTCAAAGAAAGATTTTGTTCTAACCTCCCACTGACACTGAGTTTCACAGGTAACAAGCAGGACTGGCCTAAGGCCAAAAATAAACTTTTTATTTGGCTCTTTCAGCAATGGAGATTTGACTCCTCCAACACAGAACTTCAGCAAACCTTCCCTGAAGCAAATGAAATTTCATTCAGATCAGGACTAGTAAAAGCAATTCTAGATGATGGATGGGTTAACTTGGGTCCCTTATGCTGCTTTTCCCTCTAAATCCTATCAGCAGTTAAAGAGTCATTTGGCCATATATCAGTATATTTAAAAATTGTCTAGATGTACTCAATGTTTACTTTATGCACTATGAAGGAAAAAAATTAAAAAAATTCTAGTTCTGTTTCTTCTCTGAATTTTTTTTCTGGAACCACATGAATAAACCTGTCAGCGCACGTTTATGTGTTTTACTTTAATCAATGGGTAGACAAGGAACACCTTTAAAGAGTCTTACAACTGGACTTGATTCTGTAGTTAATTTAAAAAAATAACAAAAATAGAAGAAACTTTGATTCCAACTCTGTGTCTCCCCAAATCTGAGGGCATCTCACATCTGAATGACAGTCAGATTCAGGATGTAAATCTTTTCACCTACCAGAAAACTTGGTGCCTCACAGATTAAAAAAAAAAAAACAAACAAACAAACAAACAAAAAAAAAAAAAAACAAACCAATTCCAGCACAACTCAGAATTCTGACAATGCAAACCAAAATTGTCATTTTAGTTTTCATGCAGAAAATGCCATTTCCTCCTACATTGGTTTCCTCCTATCTCTAGATTTTCATCCTCAATACTATAACTCTTAGCTCTTCTTTTGCATTCTGTGACATTAAGTAAAATAGTGTTTGTGGAATCTTCTTTTCTAATTTCTCTTTTTTTTCTTAAACGTGACTCTCAATAAAATAAACCCCCAAAAACTGATTAACTATTCTAAACCCATTTGATCATACTCCAAAGCCCAAGCGAAGCATGAAGAATAATTTTCAAGTTTTATATTTTAAAAACAATTGAATATTTCTAATCCTAGGTGTCCTGATCCCATGTGTTACTTGCAGAATGAAGTAAATAACCTTCTTCTGTGTTTGCATTTTAATTTTCTTTCAACATTTTGCAATATAGATTTTCATACAGAGAACACTTCTCTTTCTTTATAAACAGATGCCACTCTAGCTGTCATTTCAAAGATGTGTGACTGAATTTCTGAAAGTCTAAGAGACATGTTAAAAGTGACATGAAGTAAAGCAAATGATTTGACTATTGTTTCAAGTGTTCTTTTTTAAAATTTAAATGCAAAAAAGAAAAAGCCCTGAAGATATTATTCAGTAATACTAGTAACGATATCTCTAAAATGCTTTAAATTTCTAAAGTTCCTATGTAGACAGTAATTAATTTAAATAATACCCACGACTTTTAGATGCTAATATTCACCTTGCAAAATAAATTGATTTGTTTGTGTGTGGGTGTTCTTGAGGGCTACACACACACAGACTCTACAGTCATTTGTCAGTCTCTAATAAGAAACAGAAGTGACATCTGTCATGCATTCCAGTAAACATATTAAGCAAACACAATAGGACCCCAAAATGTTTACTCAAGTACTCTAATTAATTGTGACTTGCTGGAACAGAGTTTTCTATGAATTAAACACAAAGATCCATGCTCTCTCCTCCCCCTTGCTGTAGCTTTTTGTGCAGTGGGAAAAGATTTAAACTAAAGACTTCCCTTCTGGCTCTGCCATGGTGCATTTTTTCCTCATAGACTTGACTTGCAGTAGAAGTTGATGTGAGAGTTTGTCATGGCTGTTTTGACAGTCCGGTCATCCTAATCCAGGGATCTGGTCCCTGTGGTTTGTCAATTATCCTACTAACCCTACAGCGAGAGGAACACTCAAGGCACTGAACTGTCATCCAATAACCAAGAAATAATGTCAGCAGCCAGTGAGCAGGGATTGAGAGAGATGGGGATGATTTTGACAACAGAGAAGTGTGGATCATTTCAGCATTTATTTTATTTATAGGCATTCGTAACAAATTAATTATATCTCACTGCAAGGTTTCTCTAAAACTTGCTGGATCCAGACCTGCCTGCACACACGGGGTGATGAGCAGAACTGAGTGCAGGGATTGCAGCATGGCAGATCCAGGCGTGGAGGTTCGATTCCCAGTTTTGTTCACTCCCCTCCTGTGACCTTGAGCTTGTTACTTGACTTGGATATGTTTCAGTATCCCCCTGGATAAACTGAGGATAAAAGAATGCACTCTTAAGAGCAGGCAGAGCCTTAATCAATTAATGCCTGTAAAGGACATTAGGATCATTTAGCAAAAGGTAGAATTAAAGTGCAAATTATGCTAAGGTCCTACTGAAATGAAAGGCAAGTGTGTTTAAAAGGGGATTTAGATGCAGAAGGTTAGATAGCAAGGAAAATCTAGGTGGAGGATCACAAGAGGTTTGATTCTGATCCAGTGTGTAACAGGATAATTTGGCTTAACTCCCCACTTAACACTAACAAAGCAGGCTCTGCCCTGGATTCTCACTTGGTGTAAAGTTACACTGTCTATGATTGCAGTGATTCAACCAACTCAGAGTCCAAACTTTTGGCTCTGTAAGTCCTCATAATTAGATCTATAATCTCAATTTTTTCATTCTTTTAGTCTATTTTTTCCTACCATTTCTCAATCACATGTTTACTCAAACCATGTTGAAGGGAGGAAATAATTCAGAAAAGATGAAGCAAAGAGACAAGCTAAACCTCTGGAGTCATCCTGTTTCCAAGTAAGCCACAGGCACAACCAACACGACTGGATAATAGAATAGGTAGCAGTGATGGCCTCCTACACCTTTAGTTCTGAGCTGAGATATGGTACAGCCTGAGCAGTAACTGGTTCAAATTTTCCACCACCTGAAAGCTATGCAGAAAAGCACAGGCTATGAGATGGATGGATTTCCTTGGTGTCCAACCTGCCCTTGAACACTTCCAGGGATGAAGCAGCTACAGTTTCTCTGGGAAACCTGTGCCTGGGCCTCAGCATCCTCACAGGAAGAATTCCTTCATCCTATCTAATTTCTACCCTGCCCTCTGTTAGTTTAAAGCTATTTGCCCTTGCTCTGTCATTGCCTCTGTGAAAGGTCCCTCTCCAGCCAACACAGTATTGGGGTGAACTCTGATAAGACACAGCTGATATGAAATTTAACAATTTAAGAGATTGTCTTAAGACTGTTTCTAGTAGACTGAACAATTCAGATCTCTGGTTTGTGGTGGCTGGGAAGATTTATTCTTGACACTGGTACAGAAATGGAAAGGAGAAATTTTATGGCAAGCTTCTGAAGGAAAAATTCCCCCAGTTGTAGATGTAGTTTCAAAACCCTGTGTGCAATCATTAGAACAACTAAATGAAGATCAGGCTGTTCGTGAAATAATTTTGTTTCCTACTTATCCCTTACTGACTAAATACCCACATCCACTGGTGATAATTAGGGAAATCTGGGTAACAGAGATGTCTCAAAATGTCTGTTTAAAATCATCACCTTCATTTTCAGCCATATTAGTGGGGAATTAAAATCTGGAGGCCAGGGCTTGTCATGATCATGTCTGATATTACACTCGAACTAGTTCCACTGCAGAATTGTTTGCAAATCTAGAAAACAGCTGGAAGCCAGTCCAGGAAAATATTATACTTTAGAAATGAGTTCCTATGTGAATATCACCTCACTGTGCAAAATTTAGACCATCTTCTTCCTGAAAACCATGAAAGTATTTGCTCTATATAGAAAAATATAAAAAACAAACCCCTAAAACTTTGTATCAGCTTAAATGAGAAACAGCTGATCCAACTGACACCAGCTGAAGCTGATTTTCACTCTCTATAGCATTCAGGTAGCTTATGGTAACTTTTTATATAGAAAAATGTTATCTTGCATAAAACATTACAAAAGTCTGTCCTGGGTGTGGATATTTGCAAAGATTAAGACAGAAGACATGGTTTGATGTGGAAGCACACACTGAGTAAGGAAACAGCACTCAGTTCCCAGGACCAAAACCATAAATGAGTCACCATCTTCTCAAATGAAGCCCACTAAACTCCTTTTTTTTTTCCATGCACCTCACCATTTTATGGTCTGAATATGATCCCTGCTGTTGTTGAAATGTATGTCAAGAAAACCTTCTCATGGGGAGTTTATGTGCTTGTCTTCTTGTAAATATAAATTCCATAGATACTTCACATCCTGATGGGGGTTGCATTGATAAAGCCCCTGTGAAAAAAAAAAAATTGCAGCAGAATCCCCATAGATCTCACACCCATATGCCCAGACAAGAGGATAAAATTATTTGGTGCAGCAATACCATAGAATCATGGAAAAGCCCTCTAAGATCATTGATTCCAACAGTTTCTCCAGCACTACCAAGACCACCACTAGACCATGTCCCCAGGTGCCACATCTATAGAGCCTGTAAATATCTCCAGGGGTGGTGGCTCCACCACTGGCAGGGGCAGCCTGTTCTAAAGCTTGGCAATACTTTCCCCGAATAAATTTTTCCTAATATCCAAACTAAACCTCCCCTAGCACAACTCGAGGCCATTTCCTATGGTCCTGTCACTTGCTCCTTCCTGGGCAGCAGAGTTTGATCCCCACCTGGCTGCAGCCTCCTGTCTGGGACTTGTAGAGAGTGAGAAGGTTCCCCCTGAGCTTCCTCTTCAAGTCTCCCCAGCTCTCTCAGCTGCTTCTCCTTAGACTTGTGCTCCAGACCCTTCCTCAGCTTCATTTTCCTTCTCAGGCTTCAGGCCACTGTCTTCATCCCACCCTCAGTGCGAAGGGCACAATTTTTCAGGGCTGTTGTTCATTTTTTTTTTTTTTTTAAAGATGGGCATGCTGATAATATGAACATGTCTGGAAATATTCAGACGTGGTAGGACCTGTGCCTGGGAGGTGGATTTTTCAGTTACTGTTAGTGAGGTCTTTGAGGGAATAAAATAAACACAGCCCATCCCCTGACTCTCCCCACATGGATGAGTCTAACTCCAATACCTCAGAAGGCTTATTCCATAAACAGTGGATACTTTAAAAGTGTTTGTGGTAAAGTTGGATTATCAATGAGAAACTTTAAACCTCTAAGACTGCTACTTGACAATTTGTCACTCAACTTCAGCAAAACTATAGGGGAAAAGCACAATGAATTAATGAATAGCAACAAATCCCCATGACAACATGTTACTTCATTAAAATTTTATCAGCATTCTTCCTAGGGAAAGCATGCCTTCTGTTCTACGCTGAGCTTCTTCTACAGTGTTTTACAGACAATTCACAGCATTCTGGCCCTTCAAAATTAGTTCCTGTGGAGAGTGAGCTACACACAGACTCTAGATTGTGTCACACAGCGATCTCCTGGGTGCCATGATGAAGTTTTGCCTACATTTTTTGTGTGTATCTTATGCCTTAAACATTAATCAAGCATTTCCCAATTGCTTTCTTTGAGAATAGGTTAATTAGCTGCAAATGCATCTCTGTGTTAATTTTCAGCAAATGCATTAAACTGCATTTCATAAATATTTTCCTAGCAAGCAAAGGAAAGCTTTGAAAGGAAAATGTTTTCATTGCTTTCGCTGGGGCTCTATCTTATGCCTTTTTTTTTCTTCTTCTTTTCTTTATTTTTTCTGTGGAGATCCATAAAACATATCCATTGGTGTTCAGTGTATTCCTCAGTGTGGATGCAAGTAAAAAAAAGAATAACAATAAAAATGGTTGCTAGATACTGTAAGCTTGCCAATATAATCTTAGGATTTGTTTAAAAAAAAAATCTCTGCACAGAAACACTGAATTTATTTGCTTGGAAATTCAAATTATTTTAAGGAGAAAAAAACCCCATTTAGATCATGAGAAAAAGGCTGAAATTACTCTTACAGATAAATAATGGCTTGTATGGATATCAGTTACATGTTCTGGTTATATTAATAACATTTCCCTCAGATTATGGCACTCCACTTACTTAGTGCATGTATTTGGCTCTAAAAGCACCTAGCAAGAAAATATCACTTCCCAAAAACTTTGCAAGCCAAAGAGATTTTGGATGCAAAAGCTGCAGGGAAGGAAATTCATCCCTAGTTTTTCACCCATGAACTACATTTTGACACAGGGATTTGGGTGTTCAATCAGGCAGGAGGAGGCAGAATTAAGTGTCCATATCATAATGTAAGGTTCTGAGCCAGGACGAGATCACCAAAAAATAATATTTCTTTATCATTAGATAGTTATTTTCTATGAAAAATAAACATTGCAAAAGAAAGACACCAAATCTTCCTACCTCCAGTCAAATGCCTGATCTGCACTTTCTCTCCTTATGGCTCCAAGACTTGCCAATCAAGCCTTGAGCAGTGGTGCTGGAGCAAACATTTAGAGATGTGTCTATGGAATATTACAGTAATGAGAATATTCTGTTTGGATGTGGAAAGCTCTGTCATAACCACCACACAGCTCGAGAAAAGCCTGCAAACCAGGTCATCTACCTTCCACGTGAGAGATCTAATCACTGGGCTCTTATGTCTATTTATTTTGACTCAGTATTTTTTAATTATTTGAATTCATTGCAATCTTAGTAACTGAGTTGATTCAGAGGAAGCTCAACAATGTAAATCCCTGAAATGACTGAGTAAAATTAATATTTTCACCTTAAACCTGAGTCTTTTTTGGAAAATGAGTCTAGGTGGGCATGGTCAGTTCAGCAAAGCCCAGGCATTTCCCACAGAAACATCTGATAGTCAATGAAGATTATTATGGCAAATATAAACACCAGTGGCACCTTTCCTTAGATTGCACCACCGATGTAAGGCCTGAAAGGCACCTAAATGACACATAAGATTCCATTACACGCCCCAGATAATAAAAGAAAACTGGTAATAGATGTCACAAGGGTTAGTAGACATTTGTATCTCAATGTGGAATGTCAGTGTTCATTAGGAAAGTCTTTCCACTAATTTCTCAGTTGGTTTTTTTATTTTATTTTAATTTTTTTCAGATAAATCAACACATTTATACAGTGATCATCTTTCTAAACAGTGTATTTAGCAGAAGAAATACAGTGCAGGCCTTCTTCTTCCAACGGGAAGAGCTCAGTGTCATTGAGCTCTGGGAAAGTTTCTGTAGAAGTCTGTTATATGATCTTGTTAGGGTAAACATTGAAAGAAGCATTGAATCAGTAAATAAGGGAAACTGAGATATATCTCCTCTGAAATATATTTTTTTAAAAAAACTAGCTTTAAGTACAGTTTCTCCAGCCAAATTTCTGCGCAGATTTTGTTTATTGCATTTCATGAGATGTCACCCCATGACTCATTTTAAATTAATGAACCCAGGCCCAGCATGTTACAGACCCGTTTATAACCCTTCTAATCCTAACAAACAGAACACAGGACAACACCACACTTCTGCCAAAAGAGATCTCCCCACCCCTTTCCTGCAATTCTATTCCCTTCTCATCTTCTCTCATTTCCCTTTCCACTCAAGAAAGAATGGGAGTTGGATACTTTAGGATGGCAGGTAGTTGTACAATTCTGTACACCATCATAAGGAAGTCTGAGGTCAATGTCTATTTGTTACTTCCTGAACTTGTTTACTGGGTGCCCCACCTTTATTGTCACAGTTGGATAAAGACTCAAGTATCTCCTCAGTATGTTTTCTTGGCAGTCTGATGGTCATCTGCAGATGTGTCTTTCCACATGTGTTCTCAAACAACTTGACCTTAAGAGAATGTTTATCAAACCCTCTTTACTTCATCAGTAGCTCCCATTCTTTTCAGTTTCAGCAGTCCCCATATAGACTCATTGTGTCTTCATTATTTGCAACAGGTCTAGGAATGTAAAAATAGCTACTGCTACTATGTGGCAGCAATTTTCAGAAACGCAAATAATGCCAAGCTGCAGTCAGAAGGAAATTAAATGTGCTGTCCTTGATGCACTTGCTGCCATACATGTATTTGATGATATTTCAGGGTTCAGCAGGCTGTGGCATGAACATCAGAGACCCGTGGTGAGCAGATTTCTAATGGCAAGCAGCAGAGTCAGGAGTGGGAGCTGGGGCACTCAGAGGCACACCTCAGTGGGAGGCAGGCAGTGTCAGGCAGCAAGTTCCCTCGTTACCTTGCTGTCTTGCACTCGACAGAAAACAGGGCAAAGGAACTGGCAGCCACTCTCCTGTTGAAAGGCAGGATCTCCTGGAGCAGTTTTTTTGCAGGATCATCTTTAAGTTTGTGGAAAAAGTTTAGGCATGGACATGACCTCTGCAAGACTGTCAGACCCCTAAATACAACATATTTCTTGAGACATTGTAGTCTTCAACCCAAGCCCATGTTTGTGTGAAATATCTATGAGTGTTTGGCCAGACAACAGGACTAAATCATCAATCTGAAATTACAGCTACCAGTACCCATAACCAAAGCCAAACAGACCGTGTGTTATCCTTGTAGAAAGCAGAGGGGAAGATATTTCCTTTCTGCTCCTCCTTTCTTTTTCCACTTCTGAAGACATCAGTAACTTGTGAATTAAAAATAAGGGGAGGTGGCTTTGAGCAGGATTCAGAGAAAGCCATCATGGGGAGCATGTGGTGCTATTTAAGTTCTTTCTGAACTCTGCCTGTCTGTCTCTGTCCTGTAGTTTTTTTGAGGCAGCTTTTGTTAAAGGCGAGTCATGCCAATCAATCCTGGCAGGTGGTCTTTTTAGTTTCAAGTGTTGACACCAGGTATTTGCTTTGGTCTCCTACCTCCTGTATCAGAAAGGGAGGTGGTGAATTCAGCATTTGTTGGCAGAAAGATGATAGATGACATTTGCTGGCTCAACATTCTTAATCTCCAACAGTTGTTATTCCAGCTCATGTGCTTCTTACTAACGAGTAACTTCAGATTAAGGTCTTGGAAATTCATTGTCCTATCCAGTGGTGGTCTGTCCACCAACATCTATACTTCAAAGAAATGCTGCGTTCCCTGGTTCTTTGTGTTTTGTTATAGGGAAGATTTTCATTCAGCCTCTTTTAATTTATCCCTGAGTTTTAATGAGTTGCACTCTATTTTCATCTTAGTCATTTTTATAGAAACTCGATGGTGAATTAGAAACAGCTGCATCCCTCGCAGACATTTCCTAAAAACTAAAGATGCTTAGAAGGAATCTGCTTGCTAGTGTCTAGGAAAGGGCCATTGGGGATAGATATATATTTGTGTACCTTTATTAAATTCCATTAATTATCTGACGGCATGAAATTATCTCATTACCTTATCTTTTTATTTTCCTGTTTGCCTCTCATATGCCATGTCATGTATGCCACATTTGTTCCAATGGAGTAGGAAAGTTCAGCTGGAAGGGACCTAAAATGATAAGTCAGTCCAACAAATGAGTTGAGCTTCAAAACAGGCTTGAACCTGACATGGCAGACCTGGATGGTTTCCCCTCATAATTTCATTAGCAAAATTACCTGTTTGGGCCCTTTTCCCTGCAAGTTGTGCTACACACTGCACCAGCTCAGTCTTGCTGATATACGGATTTGGAAGAAAAAATCCAGGCCATGTTCAAATATCAAATGATGTTTCTGCCTAAGGACCTCTCCATCTTTTTTTTTGGTTTCTCACTCTCCAAGTGTCTCCATATCACAGAATCACAGAATCCCAGGATGGGTCAGGTTGGAAGGGACCACAGTGGCTCATCTGGTCCAACCTCCCTGCTCAAGCAGGGCCATCCCAGAGCAGAGGGCATGGGATTGTGTGCAGACAGTTCTGGAATATCTCCAGTGAGGGAGACTCTACACCCACTCTGGTCTCTGTTCCAGTGCTTGGTCACTGCACAGGAACGTTCTTCTGCCTCTTGTCCAGGTGGAATTTCCTGGACATCAGTTCCTGCCCATTCTTCAGGTGCCACTGCTGGACCCCAAGGAGCAGAGCCTGGTCCATCCTTCAACACCCTTCTTTCAAATACTTATATATTTGTGAGGTGTGTCATTGCCTCACAGGTTTTATCTCAGTGCCTCTTAGACAAACTTTATCAAGGATTTTGCAGTCTTTAAGCACCAGCCCAAATAACACCCTTTTTTTTTTTTTTGGTTTTTATCTTTCTTAAAATAGGGTTAACGTTCCTGTATCAGCTATCCAGAGAAGGGAAGAACTCATTGAAATGGTGGCAAACACACTGAAAGGCTTCTTCTAAAATGGAAAACTGTTTTGACTTTTTGCATTTTATTCTCAAAGAGAGGTCTTTTATCGACGCCAGCTCAGCACCTTGGAGAGAAAAAAGCTATCTTGAAAAAGGCTTTTAAACCCTGAGGTTGGCTGAAGGTTTTTTTCCTTTTCCCTAGACTTTGTAAACACTTTTCTCTGTAAAAGTAATGCACATAATTGTGGGGTCTTCCATCTTTTTATAAGCAATATGGTCTAAGTATCATAAATCTCAAAAAAAGAGCTTTTGTTTTTGGTCTTTTTTCTTTCTTTTCCCCTGTTTTTGGATGGAAGTTACACAGTTAGGGAATAAATGCAGAACACAAAGATGTCATTTTCTTTCTTAAACAAGGTCAGTATCCTGACAATAAGGGCACTTTAAAAGCTTTCTACTGTGCATGTGTTCATGGGGGAGAAGGAGCTGATCAATGTCCTTTAAGCTTTGCAGGTTTCTTTTTAGGACTTTTCCTTGGGTTCATTTTTTTTCCTCTTTTTTTTTTTTTTTGTTCCTGTCAAAAGTCAACTAAATATTTTATTTTATAAGGAGGAAATAAAACACCAGTTACACTGTCATATTTTTGTAAGCAAAATTAATGTGGTTGTGGTCTAGATTTGGGTTTTTATCTTCTAGTTTTAATAGTTAAGAAACATCTCAACAATATTATATGAAAAATATCTGATTATTTGCTTTGCAGATATAGATTGGCTCCACATCCTGCAAACCATGAGGCAAGGCTGCAGTTTTATTAAAGTACTACTCAGAGAGGCCATATCAGGAGCACTTGCCTCAGCTGCCAGTTTAGAACTTCTCTTGGTAAACAAGAAAGAGGAAAATACTCCTGGTTTTGTCAGTGGCAGTGTCACAACATGAAATTCATCTCTCCTAACCTGGTCTCTACTTCCATGTTAATCCATCATCCTCAATTCCCACAGGAGCCAAAGAAAATCAATTATTGCTACTTCAGAATTTGTTTCCTACTTTTTCTGCCTCTAGTCATGGCCTCAAAGTGCTTTTGATTTGTGCTGTACTGTTGGTACCTGGTTATTGCAGCAGGAATGGGGACAAACAGAATCACAGAATGGTCTGGGTTGGAAGGGACTTTAAATATCACCTCTTTCCAACCTCCTGCCATGGGCAGGGACACCTTGCAGGTTTTTCAGAGCCTTGTCCAGTCTCTGATACACAGACCAACAGACAGTCAATGCTCTATCTATCATGATATTTAACTTGCCTAAGAAGCATTTCATAGTACTGATTGCATAGATACTATTGTTTAAAAGATTTTGCTTAGGAGTGGGCATGTTACAAATGTCAAGATATGATGAACTGATTCAAAAGGTAAAGCTTGAAAAAATATCACTAGTGCACAGAGGAAAATAATGCTGCAGATGTGGATGTGATTTAACTTTGCTTAGGAAAGTGAAGCTTCTTGCATTGTTGAGATATGCAGAATATTGAAGTAGTTTATATGACTAATTCTGAAATATTTGGAAGTGCCCCACTTCCAGTTGTTTCTAAATGAACTTTTTCCACTTTATGCTGCTCAAAAACCCTGCAGCCCAGCAAAGTGTCTGTAGGAAAATAATAGCAAAATGTCTGTATCTGGTCTGGGTCTTATTCAGCCAATCATCCATGCTCAAGCCTTCAGCAAAGACTGAAGTCCTACATGGAGGTGGTTGGACCTGCTCAGACATTTAAAGTGAAGAGCATTTTGCAGAGCTTTTAATTAATCTCAAAATCTCTTCAAAAATAAATCTTATGACACCTTAGCCCTGCTGGTCAACATCCAGGTACAGGTGGAATCCATGATCCCAGTGCTGTGGCACACTGGGCAATGCAAGGATGGAACTGAGCTTCTCCTGCTCCCGTCTCTTTAAGGTAGTTATAGCAGTACTTTAACATAATTTTGATGCTGATTTCATTACAGTGTTTAAAGGAAGATCAGTGTAAATGTATGATATCAGCTACCTCATATAAAAGGCTTTTATATAAGCAGGTGGTTTTGGACCTTGCCTCCAGCTATACCTTTTGATCATTTAGAAGGCTACTGATGTACCCCAGGCAACTTACGTAAAACAGTTATTTGTACTCATTTAATGCTATACCTTTAAACACCCCTTTAATCTATTTGCAGCTGTAAAAGGCTCACAGTATGGAAATTCTTTAAAGGAGTAGGCTTAACTTCCACAATTAGGCTGAATTTTATTATTCTGGATAGAAATCTTGCCCTCTTTCTTCACCTTGTGCAATCACGTACACATCCAAACACACACATACTTACCTGTTCTGAGAAAACCTCTAAGCAGAAGGTCCTGTATCAGAAGTGGATGGCAAAGGACTGGCTGAGCAGGGATTTCTATGTCTATTCCAGTAGGTGCACTTCAGTGTTTCAAACAATTCAGGAAACCTGTTAATCTTCACCAAAAAAAAAAAAAAACCAAAAAACAAGAGAGATGTGTTTGTACTTACAGCAAAAATGTTATAATTTCTGATTATTTCTTGATTCTGTGTGTTAGGTCCATCTGTCAGACAGTGTAACCAGTTAATAACATGGTAAAAGCTGAAAACACTGACCACAGATCCCTCGCTGTGGTTTACCTGACTAAACTTATGTCAGAGGTAAAGTTTGCAAACCACTGAGAAAAGAGTCCAGTGATTTCATTCTTTATTCATTTATATGATTGAACCAGATCTTCTGTTTTCTCTCTGGTTTTGTTTCCCATGTCACAACAACAAACAATGAAGTCCAGGTAAAACAAAAGAACACTTCATGAAGCTTAATAATGTAATTTTCAGATATGCTGTGTGCTGATGTGCTCTGTGTTGTGATCAGCAATAAATGCGCACAGCAAATCCATTTTATTAATGCCTTTAATTGCTTCCAGAAGGTTCTGGTGTTTTATTCTGTCAAACCAGCCATAGAAAGACAATTAGATATCAGTTAACACATTTACTCTTCTTACTGTTTTTTGATAGCAACCATCATAAAACAATAAAAACATTCCTTCCCCATAATGATATTCTGGGGATCCAGGTGTTCTGCATGTTAGAACAAAATTACTGCCTTTTCTAAATAAAAGCTTTGTGTAACACCGTGGCAGCAGAAGGTGGAAGGGATGTAATGAAGTAGTTACATGCTCATGTGTAATTTTCCTCTTTGGATTCACTTGTGGTTGCTGCACGTGTACATATTCACACACACACACACACACACACACGTGATTCCTTTTTTAGGCTTCAAAGTGGTATAATCCATGAGCAAACCCAATTCTGTAGCTTTTGGTGTGATATCTTTGGATACTATGAGTAAATTAGTTGTAGAGCTTCCTTTTCTAAATAGTTACTTTATTCTAAAATTAAATTTCTAAGGGAGAAATGGCATCAGACCCCAAACTGACCATTTGTCTCCCCATTGACTGTGAAGGAAGTCTGGCATGGCTTTATCTGCAGATGTTTGTTCTCTTGATATTTAATGTGATGAAAGACACATTTTATTATTTCTACTTTTTTTTTTTTTTTGTAAAGTTCTGGATAGAAAAGTCTTTTTGAATAACTACTTTTATTATTGCTCAGTAAAAACTGCTATCAGAAAATAATTTTGATGAGCACAATGAACTCCATCCTGGGAGCTGAGAGTAATTTATGCTCAAAATTCTCCTACTTGAAGGCTATTCTGTACTGTTTTAATGACTAAAATTATTCTATTTTTCTAAATTTCAAATGGAACCCTTTTATTCAAAGCTTCTTTGCCTAGATAAGCAGTTGGAGTTTATGTTTCATGGCATATTTCATTTATCTCTCCCTGAGTATTCATCATAATCAGAGACAGGATCATAAATATAAATTGATTTAGAAGATGTTGCACAATGCAAAAGGATGCCTCATAGAAAATGAAAACAGAATTGTAAAATCAAACCAAGTGAGAACTAGAAAAGAAATTAAAACAGTGCAAAAAGATTCAAATGCAGTTAGGAAAAAAAGTGAAGTAAGTTGTGAATGTGGGTTGAACAGAAAGACAAGAATTGGAACAGATTGTTTACCTCAGCCACCACCCAGGTTCAGTGAATCCTCCTTGCTTGGATGTACATAACCTTCCCAATGGATCTGCTTTCAGTAGAGTCATTGTTATTTGGCAAAATGTAATCCAAACCTGGTTTGTCACAGGTTTGCTTGTTGAATTTTTCAGAGAAATCTGCCAGCTCTAAAAGGACTAAGTGAATTTTATGGGCAATTTCTTTTTTTATTGTTCTTCAGCTTTCATGTGAGAACTGGAACGGCATAATGATTAGTTCTTAACAACAATTTAAACTTGGAAATGTATAGATTGCATGATTTATAACCACCCTGCAATGTAAAATATATTATTTATGTCTGTAAGTAAGTGTACATATATGTGTATTTAAAGCACTATATTTATGAAATTGTCACAGAAACCTCTCTCTATTCACATGGCTTCTCTTCACAATCTATAAGGGACTTCAAGAATTACTGCACTGATCTCTTTCATCCTTCTTCCCCTGTGTGCCTTTGACCCAGACAGCTTCCCTTTCACCCAAGATATTCCTTCTTGTTTCTTTACTGTTGCATTAAATAAATCAGCATCCCATCACCTTTAACTATATTCTTTTTGATTTCGAACAGCTCACTCCTGTCAGTTCCCATCTTCCAGTCCTGACTGGTGCTTCACCATGTTCCTGTCACCTTGCAATACTCAAATTCACAACCTGCACCAGTAATTCCTGCTCCTTCCCTGGAGATAGAGGTTGGTCTTTTGGCTTTGCCATGAAGCTCAGAAATCCCTGTGTCGTTGTCCAGCTTTCCATGAATTTTTCTAAATGATCTTTCACAGCTCAACCTCTCTGCTTAGGGGATTAAGGATAAACAGGAGTGTGTGCCATGCATTAGCATTTCCAGCTGTCCAGAGCACAGTATGTTCTCTTAAGCTGTGCAAGCAGACCCTGTCCATGCTCTATAAAAATTATAGCAACACTTTCTGTCAGGGAAAACACCATTCAACTGCAAACAAATTCTGATGATTGAGGCCAGAAAGTTCCAAATATCTGAATCCTAACATTTAGCAATTAGCATGATACAACTCCTCCAAACCTTTTTAAAATGTAGGTCTTGACAGCCATTACACTGTGAACCTGAGCTTCACTGGAAGCTCTCTTTGCACCTCTGCCCAGCTGTTTCTCATAAGAAAAGCCAATTATTTCTACTTTTGCTCTCACAGAAACCCCCTCTTTTGTATTATAGCAATCATATTTAAGAACTATCCTTTACTTAGTGCAAAGGGGATTGAACCAAGCACATTTGGGTTTAAAAGCATCACCTACTTGGTTAAAAAGATCCAAACATTTACAAGTTAACAGGAACAACTCATCTCGTTGTGGATCAGCTATGCTGGGAATACAGAATGTTTGCTCATCTTCATCAGAATTGAGGTGCCAACACTAATTACTCACTGAAGTCTGAATACATAGAAACTAAGGTCAGACACTTGAGGAGTCTACAAATTTCATGATTTTATAAAATATAACACCTGGTTTGACTCATCTTGTAGCCGGAGGACCAAGAGTGAAAGCAAGGAAATTTAAATATTCCATGCTTTGTCACAAAATTTCTGTCTGCCTGTAAAGGACACCTTTGGATCTCTTTTTCTTTCATTTTCCAGTGTGAACAATGGGAGTAATATCGAGTTCCTAGACTATGTTTCTGAACCCATCAATAAATGCACAGTGATTTCAGACTTTAAGCAAAACTGTTCAGTGCTTGGTTAAATCTTAAGTTCATAACAGGTTAATGATTATATGTGTGTGTGTTTGACTGAAGAATATAGACTGGTGGGCACAGATGTTGTGTGCTCACCCTGACGAATATGGAAAGAAAAGGATTCACTGAAGTTGACCGTGGCAGTGAAGATAGAAGAGATGAGAATTTACAAGCCAGTAATCAGATGCCACCTTCTGGTTCATGGAGAGAAAGAGAAAATCAATAGTCCTTGCACAAATAAATCAGTCAGACTGATTTATGGGACCTGTCTGCAATGTCTGGACATGCAGAGAGGGGTGTGGACTTGGCTGTTTTCTGTTTATGATCACTCAGTCACAGAACATGATCATGCAGGCAACAGGAAAAGAGAGCCTCTAAAAGGGACAAAGAAGGGAGAGTAAAGAAAGACAGAGAGAAAGAAGGAGAAGGCCTAGGCAGAGCCTTGTTCTGGAAAGGGATCATGAGTCATCTCTAGCCCATCAGGGATCCCACAGTGCATCTTGCTGAGTCCCAGGGGCCACTGAAGCAAGATTGGAGTTTCTGAGCACTCCTGCCTGGGCATCTGGTCCAGCATCAGAAATAAAGATAAGTACATAAAAGATTTGTACAAAACCTATCCCAGCCTCTCAAAATCAAGTGCAGTCCTGTGAGTGAACTAAACAATTAAAAACCACCAAAAAAAGCAAACCCACCAAAGCAGTTTTTCTAATGCCTCTACTATAGGATCCCATTCTAAGAAAGAAATTAGAAACACTTGGAACAAACATCTGCTTGTGCTGTGGTAATTTAAAAACTGAGAATGATAATTTCACTTTAAATGCATTATTTACAAAAACTGATTTAACTCCTGTTTTAGAGTAGGATAAATTAAAAAATATTTTAGAGGCACCATTTGTCATTATGTAATGATATAATTTCAATAAAATAAAAATAATATGCAGAATCTAATTAATCCCCTCATTTATTTGAGCTAGCAAGTCAGTCTTCTTACTTGGGTAAGAGCAGAACAGGGAATTGTTATAACATTTTTAAAGAAACAAGCTTTTAATCACACCTTATTAATTACAGCTCTATAGATTATCTGATGTATTCCTAATACTAGTGACACTGCAAGAAAAAATAAGAACACAGACACACATTTGTCTTTACAATCTAAATAAGTAAAACTGAACAAGAATATAAACATTTTCTTGGTCAAGGTTTATATAAATTTTAGGCTTTAAAATGATCTAGAATTGGTTACTAACTTTTCAAAGGTAAATATTTTTCCTTTCTGTGGTTTTCAAAGCTTTTTGTTTAATTACCACTCCTTTTAGCTTATAGGAAATATTTTTCATTTTTAATTCTGCAGTTTATTCTTCAGTCACCTGGCATTGTTCCAAGTGCAGTTTTTATTGTTGATTTAAACAGCTGGAAGCAGGAGCAAGAGAGGAGCATACTTGTGTATTTTCAGTGTAATCCCCATACCCACACTGACTAGGTACAAATTGGGAATGAAATGTCAGTCACTCTCTAGTAAATAAGACTTTATTTCTCCTTTTCCAAGACAAAGAAAAAGCCAAATATAAGTATGAAAATCTGTATATTATTTTAAAAAATTAAGAACGTTTTTGTATATTGCCTGGGTTACCAGAAAGTACCCAAAAGTGCCTTATATTTTGTGTTTTAATAGCCAAGAATAAAAAATAAAACCAGAATTCTTTTCTTTGAAAAATAAGGGTACTAGGTGAAGAGCACTGATGAGTTTTGACTGTATTTTTAAATTATGCTTAAAATCGAATTTTTAAAGCACACTGATATATTTCAAACTACCACAGTTTTAATTTACCAAAATACATGGTTCATTCTCATTCAAGTTCAATATAATTGCCCACAAGATAACACCAGCGACGTCCTGCATTTTTTCTCCCAGAGGAAAGTACCTGTGGACAGTAAAAGGTCTCTGTGATTAAAATCCTGCCCAAAATTGATAGAATTTGCCTAAGAGTTGAGTAGCAGGCAATGGCCTGCTTTTTTGTTTTCCTCCCCCATATTAAGACTATTTTGTCCAGGATCAACCACCTCATCTGGAATGATGGCACCAGAGTGCCCAGCCTAAATGCAGTTTAGGAACACATGTATATTTTTCTTGAACTGACTTGTCAGCAGAAACACAATTTTATTTTTAGCTGGAATGAAGGAGTGCCTATTTCAAATCTCCAAGTTCCTGATTCAAACCAATCTAGGGAAAATTCTTTAAAGGAGCTTATTTAATATTAGTAGACAGATCACTAATAGGTTGCAAAGGGAATGCAGAAAGCCTGAAGACCTGTAAGATTACCAAGATGTGTCTTTGTATTTATCCATCTGTATCCCTAAAATAACTGTTACATGTTCAAAGGTGTTTGTGTTTTTTCAAACCCAGACAATGTGCAGATATTTGGTGTATGGCCACATGTGTTGCCTGTCTGGCTACAGCTCCAGGGAAGTTTTTAAGGCTCTTTTGGTTTGTCTTCCTAAATTACCAGTAAAAATGTAATGGTGGTTCTGATATTTGCTTAGTTTGACTCTGAAACTCAGAAGAGCAGAAGTATGGATTGTTTTAGTATCATTCTTCTTTGTAAGTCTTGCACTGATATCCACAATAAATCTTAGGAAACGTCACAGCCAAAATATTAAGGTCAGCAACTAAACATATCAAGGTTAAAATATGAGTCCCTTGTATACAATAAGTACCTGTAAGTTTGTGGAAAAGACTGGTGAAATCTGAAAGCCTACAGAGGTGGAAGTTGAGCAAAGCAGTTATACTGACATGGCTCCTGGTTTGGATTTGGATCTCATCTGTCCAGAGACAGAAATTCCCTCAGTGGTCTCTGTTTGGGCACATGTATGAAGAGCTAAAGGAGCTGATATTGTTCATTTGTTATTAATAACTTACCAGTCAGAAAAACACTGGTTCTTCCTCAGGAAAAGGCTGATGTAAATGAAGGGTTTAATCAAACCTGTTTAATCAAACCCTGTTAAGTAAAAGAGGATCACCCAGGAAACCAGAGCTACAACAACACGAAGTTAGCTGTGCCAGGAGAGGAGCACAGGGAATTATCAATATTGCTGGAAGAATGGACTTCTTTGGCCAACACCATCCCATGAATTTCTGTTCACAGAGCTAATACAGTCTATGAACATTTCTGAAAAGACACTTTGTCCATGGCCAACCTACACGGGGAAGCAAGAGAGTTTCGTGACATGAATGTTGCTGTCCTCTGCGAGATCTTAGAACTAGAGAGAGCCTTCCAGCTATTCAGCTTATCTTCAAAAGATGCATCTCAAGAATTATAGTCCCAGAAGCCCACTGACTCTGAGCTTTTAAGATTAAATTTGATCAGTTTATGCTCTGACACATTGTGGTATTTTCTGGTTGTCCAAAACAGCAAAGCACTGCCTGATGACTGGGATGATCCACTCTGGGAACATGTTCCTAAGTGATGGCATTACATTTCTTCCTGTAATATTGACTGGCTCATTCCTTGTGCTTATGGCTTTTAAACATTGCAGATTTACATCATTTTTTATCCTGTAGTGTGCAGGCGTGTTCCCTTCACAACTGACTTAGTAGCTAATATATTACATGAATATTTCAAATTATTTCTACTAAGGCTGTGTCAAGAATTAATGCCACCTACCCATGTCAGGAACCTTCTTGAACTTCAGTTTTATTGCTTATCTTATATAATCAAAACAAATTTCATCTGACAGTTTTATTTATTGCTTGCCAGTTTTCTTGGAGTGATAATGAGCTTCTATTCATCCCACCAGGTTGAGATATTTTCATATTTTCATTGACATTGAGGGGCTGGAGAGTGTCCAGAGATGGGAACGGAGCTGGGGAAGGGGTTAGAGCACAAGTCTGGTGAGGAGCAGCTGAGGGAGCTGGGAAAGGGGCTCAGGGGGGACCTTCTGGCTCTGCACAACTCCCTGACAGGAGGGGACAGCCAGGTGGGGGTGGGCTCTTCTACCAAGAAACAACAACAGCACCATAGGAAATGGCCTTGAGTTGCTCCAGGGGAAGTTTAGGTTGGATATTAGGAAAATTTTCTTCACAGAAAAGGTGATCAAGCCTTGGAAAAGGCTGCCTATGCCAGTAGTGGAGTCACCATCCTTGAAGGGATTTAAAAGTCATGTAGACGTGGCACTTGGGGACATGGTTTATTGGTGGGCTTGCTGGGTTAATGATTGGACTTGATGATCTTAGAGGTCTTTTCCAAACTAAACAATTCTATGACCCTTTATGCATTAAGTCTCACTCCTGGAATATATTCCTTGAATAAGAGGCTCCCATCTGAATGTCCCACCTTAGTTTGTTCACTATCATGGACAGCAGTGACACAGGACCTCAAAAGCTCAGTGACCTCCTGTGTCATGTGAACCTTGGCTGCAGATCTTTGGTCAGACTGGGCAGCTCTGGCAGAGATTAGGAGGGAAAATGCATTTCTGTATCAACAGCAGAGAACAGGCCACCTCACATGACTGCAGATGACCCTTTCCAGTCCTGACTGAGCACATGCACCAGGTGAAACCTTCAGCATGTGACTTGAAGTGATGATGTCTCTATGTGATGGGGAAAAAAAAAAAAAGAAACAAGAGAACATGCACCATCATCCATTAATGCTGCTTAAAATTCCAGTCACTTATCCCACATTTTGCTATTCTTTTGTCTCATTTCATGCCCTGTGTGCAGGCAACATATTCAAATGAATATGTTAGTAAAATATGTTTCTGTAAAATATTCAACTAAATTAGACTGATCAATAAATCTGTCCTGTTTGCTGTTATTGAAGGGAGTTACTTGTCAATAATATGTTACATACAATAATATCTCTAGCCTTAAATTAAAAAGTTCTTTGGATACTTTTGTAAGACAATCCAGACACCTGCTGTTTCTGTCTGCATCAGGCTTAAGGCATGAAGTAGGAGTGTAACAAAAAAATATTCACACTTGGAAGTGTTCTGTCTAGGAATTTAGTAGAAGTCACACTGAAAACAAGTGGATCAGCATATAGAAAAACTAATCTCCCATGGAAGAAAATATTCAATTCCATGGAAGAAAAAGAATTCTTTGTTCAATTTGAAGCACTTAAGAATTTCTGAGATTTTTTTTTCCCCAATGAAATTCTATGGGAATTTTCCATATGGGGCTAATACCAGAAAATCACAGAATGACAGAATGGTTTGGATAGAAAAGAGCCTTAAAGGTCATCTTGTTCCAACCTCCCTGCCATGAACAGAGGTACGTTCTACTATCCCAGGTTGCTCCAAGCCCCATCCAAGATGGTCTTGGACACTTTCAGGGGATGGAGCAGCTACAGCTTCTCTGGGCACCCTGTGCCAGGGCCACACCATCCTCACAGAGAATTTCTTCCTAGTATCTAATCTAAATCTAATCTATATATCTCAAGGATAAGTGATGAAACAAGTGAAAATTTTGTGACCAGCTCATGACATTTCCTACAGACCCTGACCTCCCACACCTAGAATTGAGGGGATGTGAAATGTGCTTTAATCCACCTCTGAGTGGCACAAATGTCTCAATACCAGAAAGAATAGGATTTACTTCCAGAGGTGGACATGCCCAATGTGCAGCCCTTGCTGAGAAATAAACTTCCAGCTCCCATTGTGCAGAGTGGGCTGAGATATTAAACACTGTGCTTAAAAAGATTTAAAAAAAAAGTATTTTCCAGTGCTCTGATTAATGTCCCTGAAAAATGTGCTTTAAAGGAGCCAGTCAGCTTTCATCTGAACAGGTCAAGAAGGGAGAGACACCTTTAGAGCACACACAAAGAGGGTAAAACATTCAGTTTGGGTAGTGCCTTACCTGATGAATTCTGATTGCATCCTCATTTGACTCGCTTAAACTGTTACTAAATGTTCTTTAACACCCAGTGAACTAAACACATTGAGGAGAACTTAGTTTGAAAGCTATTATCGTATTCATTTCTTTTACACTTCTGAGAACATTGCTTATGGCACCTTACGAATTCCTGTGAATTCCCTTTTTAGTACCTTAGATAGAGGGTGTGAAAGAGAATATGATCAAAATTAATGCTGAAACATCTCCATAGGCAAAATACTGCCTGGAAAATCAGGCCTTAAGGAGAATTCACTGTTCAGCTTTGGCTTTACATTCACAGCTGAGTGTATTCTAAGTGTTTTATATGGAAAGTAACATAGATATGAGCACTTGGCTTCCTAGTGAATTAGGAAATCCTACTGTTCTCCCACTTTGTGCAAAGTATTGGAAAAGCAGAGATGATACACAATGTGTAAACTGCAAAGGCTCTCTTGTTCAAAGACACTGCTCTCCCATTAACAACAGGCTTCAAGACCTGCAGATGAAGCCTGGACAATCACAGAATCATGGAATGGTTTGGGTTGGAAGGAACCTTAAAGACCATCTCATTCTACCCCCTGCCACAGGCAGGGATATCACTCACCAGACCAGGTTGCTCCAAGTCCCACCAACCATGCCTTGAACACTTCCAGAGATGGGGCATCCACAGCTTCTCTGGGCACATGATAATGACCAGATGGTCCTTTATAAATAAGTCAAACAACAACTTTTTAAATCAAGCTTTTTCCAGTCCAAGGTGAAGTCAAATAATGGGCACAGTACTGCTGCTGAGAGGAGCAGCACTAAATGGTTGATATTTGGAATCAGAGGTGTCTGTAATTCAGGTGTTTAGGGGGATGGTGTTGTATCATTTCTGAGTTGTACCTTCTTATCAAACAATAATACATGAATCTCCACAATCTAAAAGACAAAATTTCACACCCCATTCTTTGCAGAACCAAAGGGTGAAAGTACAAAATTGCAGCCTCTGAGAGGTTTTGTACAACTAGATTACCACTGAAGTGACTAACAAAATTAACCAAGAGGTAATCGTCCTGCTAAATTCATATTCCCACTGATGTTTCGAGAGCAAACCTTCCTCTTTAATGAATCTTTTTAGACATCCAGATGGAGGTGCAAAAGTGAGAGATATTTCAATATCTCTGCACCCAGGTGTGGTTTGGGGCTTGCTGGCTGTGGTTTTCTTTTGAAAAACTTCTCTTTGTATTATGGGATCTTCTCTGATGACTGAAAATGTAACCAAAACGGCATCATGCCATCTGACACAAGATGGTTCTGGGGATAATCAGATCTATGAAAGGTTCAAGTATTGTGTAGAAATGTAAGCAAATTTTTATAATTTGTGTTTCATTATTTACAATGCAGATATCTGTAATCACATGCTCTAACTCCCTGAGGAAAGAAAGGAGAAAGGAGAAAATGAAGGGGGGAGAAAAAGCATTTTTAGGAATCACTGCAGCTCATTTGAAATAAATATCTCAGAAGTTCCAATGAATTATTTGCTTAAATTCCCCTTCCTCTGTGTTGGATTTGCTGAGTATTGCAGGAAGCCAACTCTGTGGACATTTTAGTTGGGCGAGATGTGTCCCATGTGTGGTGTTTATGTCAGATGTGACCTGATGGATATAACCACCTACCACCTCTCCTGGGGCTCTAGCCTGACATTAGACATAGAAACTTGAATATTCTGTGTCTTCAAGAGCAAACCTGACAAACTGGGGGTTAACAGCAGAAAGGAGGCGAAGCATCGTGTACTTTTCCTGTCTACACAATACCCAGATGGCATCAATCTGGTATCCCTGAGAAACCCCTTGATAAATTGCAACATATGAGCAGATTGAGACAGTGGGCTTGCATAAAATCTGATGTGCATTTAGAAGGAGAAGAATATCTCAGTTTCCTGAAAATAATCATTATTTTCAAACAGTTCATCACACAGTATTCATGAAATGCACTTGGTTTGCATGTGTATGTGTGCTTTTCTCTCCTAATCCTGTCGATTGCACTGTATTTTAAAGTCAGATGAAAGGAAGAGCAAGCAAACAGAGTTTTTTCCATGGCTTTGATGTCACTAATGTTCTGTCAACCGACTTATTAAACCATACACTCTTAGTACTCTAAGCAAAAGCTTGAGTGCTTTACAAGGTGTCTAAAAATATACTGTGATCCTTAAAAGTATGATCATGCTTATCGGACAAGACACTAAATAAAAGATGATGCTCAAGACCTCTTTTATATTTTATTCACCTCTACATATAAGTTTAATCAGAGCAGCAGAATTTTCCGTTCAGTCACAGTCGGTTAGGGCAGTCTTGCGGAGTCTGGAGGTGAGGTTTTTGCACTCTGTGTTTTAAAAACAGTTTAAACAACACCATCCAGCTAATTTCCAGTGTGGGGCAATCTGGAATGAAAATGACACTGAGAGAAGAAATTGCTTGCAGCATTATTTTGTTGCAATGGAATACAACAATCCCACAAAGGAACAGGGAGATCAGTGATAAGTGTTGAGCTCACAAGACTTATACATAGTGCAAAGCAGCTAAAAATCTGCACTGAATCCCAAGCCTAAAGTGACCTGTTGCTGTGCTGACAGTGACTCCAGTCTTTCTCTGTAGAGAAGGTTCCTTCCTGCTCCCATTACCTGAGGGTTTCTACACTTGCCCAAACCCTGCAGAATTCCTGAATTCATCCCATGACAGTAAAACTGAATGAACAGAGGTTGGAAAAATGTGACCAATTGGCCAGATTTTTAGCTGGTGCAACCTACTCTCTCTTATATGGTGAGACTCAATAAAAATTTGACCCCAGACTTTCTTTTGAAAGAAATATAATTCTCTGGAGTTCTTAGAAATTTTGCCAGCTACTTAGTCATAGAATCATAAAATTGTTTGATTTAAAAAGGACCTTAAAGATCATTTAGTTCCAAACTCCTGCCATGGGCAGGGACGCCCCTTAGGTCCTTGTTCCTGCAACCCATAAAGTGAGAATGCAGTGCTATTCCCAGAGTTTTGACTTAGAAAATCTTTTGAAATAATTACTCCAGATTTTGAGAAGGTTTAGTATTGCAGTGAACTTCTGGGTCTGTTGACATTAGCACTGATTCTTTTTGGCTTCTGTGGGACCAGAATATTTTACTTGGTTTCTTTTCCAGCTAAACAGAAGTATTTGTTCTGTTACCTTATCTCACATATGTTTTTAGTTTTTGCTGCTGAGTAGAATTCCCAATAAAACTGGGTCACAGGAGTAACAAGAGGGAGCTTCAGAAGACGAGTAGCTCTTGCTCTTTCCCTGCTTTCTGTTTGGTACTTTAAGCCTCTGCAGAGCTTTTAATCCCAGATCTCTGGATGGGATTCAACAAGCTTAGCAACAAAACATAAAAGCTTACCAAAAGCACCCCAGAAAGGGCTGCATTCTGTCTGCCTTTTTCCTAGCTGATCGTGTATTCATCCTGCTTTCATATCTATCATTTTTAATTACTTTTCCTCATTTTTGGAAGCCATGTACTGTTGCTTTGCATTTGAAAAAAATCATCTGGCTTCATAAACCCATGCAGTCGTGCTGAATAGGGAATCTACATTTCAACTTCCAAAAGCAGCCTCCGGGTCAGCAGATGAAAACTCTGAGGTCAAAATGTTGTCAGTAATGAGATCTCAGTATTTCAAAAGTTCACACAGCTCTTTGTACAATGCAGGAGAATCCCTCTGTTTCCTCTGGTGCTGTTTCATGTTAATTTGGAAGCTGCAACCCAGCATGAAATGCTTCAAATGAAACATCAGTTCATCTCGGATCCTAATTTATGGCTTTTACAGAGTGCTGGGATTGAAGCTGTTGAATTCTTAAGAATGAGAGAAAGACAGTATGTGAACCTAGAGAGCACAGCAGAGAAATGAGAATTGAGTTAATTGCAAATATTCCAAATGCATCTTTTACATGAAGATGGGATCCATTTTTTCCTGCTTTACACTTCCATTATAAAAGGTGCAATTAATAATAATTTGTTTCATCAATATTTTTCCTCCTTCCCCTCCCTTTTCCAAAGGATACTTGGCATTGTAGGCATAAATTAAAACCCATGAGATTTGTTCACCCTCTTCTGATAGTCCTTGGAGCAACTCAGAGGTTCGTGGCAAGATCATCTCAATTTTGCAATACATGTTGTGGCAGAAAAAGGGGATCTGGATGTGCTCATCACTGCAAACTGAGAAAACTTCGAATTCTAATGCTCGAAGTTCCTCACCAAGTCCTTGAGGAAAAATTGACACCAGGAGTCCAACAGACCTGTAAATCGAGGTTCCACAAATAGTAAGTCTTGATCCCCTTGAAGCCTTGATACTTTTATGACAGAAGAGTTTATTCTAAAGTCTGAAGCACTTATTTTCATCTTTTCTTCCTCATTTGTACTCCAAATCTTGGGAGTATAAATGAACAAGAAGTAGAGAATGAAGGGATTATGCGAAATTTTCTCATGCTTCTTAAGCTAAGCAAAATGTGGACATCATGAAAATAATGTAAATTTAAGAAGTAGCATTTTTCCACAGGCATTGAGGTGTACGATTTGTGAGGAGACAAGAACTACATGAAGGTTAACAAATGTTAGTGTAAAAGAGGGAGTTGAGCACAAGATTTTCTTTCCAACTTCAGAAACATTTCTTTTCATGAGAAATGCATAAAAGCTGGTCTCATTCTGGGCTGTCTTCTTTTCTAAAATATAAGAACCCTTTCTTTTTCAAAACACTCCTTAAACTGTTTTGGAATATATATTGTGGCTCTAGATGTGACACCTTTATAATTTGTTCACAAAACATGTTTATTTAGCATCTATTGTCCAAGGCCCAAGAGATTAGAGAAGCAGGGCTCCTCTCTGAGCTGAACCCAAGCTCTGAACCTTTAGAGTTTTGTCTGTTATTGATGTTTGTACCCATCTGAAAATGCTGACAGACTGGACTTCCAGTCCTTCAGAAACAACCCAGAGATGCAAGAAATGTGATTTCCCCCTGCTTTTCACTGCTTTAAACAAACCCAGCAGGGTATATCAGATGTTCATTGAGGATTAAGTTATAATTACAATCAATATCTTTGCCGTGCCCCATTCTCCAAATAATATATATTTCAGTCAGTGCACTTTGGGGATTTATCTCTGTGAGGCCCATTTCTGCCCAAATCAGTGTGTCTTTCCCTTTGATATTCCCACAGTGTTCACATATACCCTCAAACATACACAGCCCTGGGTAATATGTCTCCAACGTGATGAAATCAATGGGAACACAGCCTTTTTTGCCTGACAGTATTGTCAGGGTGTATTATCTGGTTTAGGCTGTGGCTTCAGTTCATAGCAGTCGTCAGTTAAATTTCCCTTTCTGAAGCTGAGCAAAGTGTGGTAATGTCACAGCCACAGGCGACTGCCGCTCACAGGACGGTTTACCGGTGGAGCTTAGCCTCCTGGCTTGTCACAGTGTATATATCTCAGGGTCTTCTTTTCCTTCCTACTCAGAGGTTTCCAAGAATGTTGCCTGGAGCAGTCATGGGATGCAAAAAAAGAGAGATTTTTGTTCTGCACTTAGCAACATTACCACACTTCACACTCAGTTTCTGATGAGGGGAAATTTAACTGACTGCTCTGAACTAGATATACCAGATAATACACTCTGACAGTGCTGTGGATAAAGGCTGGCAAACCTACTAATTTATATTTCATTATCCCTGCACTTGGCTTAATCTGTTATCTCTTACTAAACGTTAGCAAGCTCACAAAGAGCTGCACTGAACAGCAGAAAATGGAACCACAAACACCTCCTGAACACAGGGTGGCTTCTGTGCCAGAGGGTAGATGGGGCATTTTGGCTACCCAACCCTCCCAAAAGTGAACCCACAGCACTGATGCACTGCCTGCTCTTTAAACCAAGGTTTGTATCCCTATACAACCACCTGTCTGTCAACGCAGAGTGGAATTTTTTTCTTCCCTGGGTCTCTGAAGGGGCGTTTGTTCCATCTGTAGGTGTTCAAGAGAGAGGTTCATCAGGAGAGCTGTGGTTGTCAACACAGCCCACAGCTCCAGCTATTTCAGAAGTGGGTGATATACACAGATCAAAATGCTCCCTTGATTTCCAGTCTCCGAGGAATGGCAATATGAGTTGTAGCAGGTGGTGATCAAGTTTTAATCTCCTCAAGGTTGAAATTCAAAGTTCAGCATCTTGCACAGCCTAACCTGCAGTGTCAGTTGCCCATTTTTAATTTTTTTTTCTTGATGAAATGAGAAAGAATAACCCAAAGATCCATTTTTGAATTAAATCCACAGAAGAATATTCAGTATGTGTTATAGCTGATTATCTGTAGGCAATAATTTCTTCCATGACTGAGTAAAGGTAGGTCAAGGAACCAAACCAGGGAAAATCTCATTACAAGACAAAGTTAATTATCTAAAAGACAATGTTCAGGGGGAGGTTCAACAGCTGCTGTGTTGGTTTAGGGACTTGGTTATCACAGTCCAGAAACTATGAAACTATGAAACTATGGTCAAGACACTGACCTAAAATTCAGGAGAGGTAAATTCTCTCTGAAACTGATATAAAGCAATTCTTTCAACATGACACAAAGGGAGATCATAAATTTTCCTCCCTTGTGAGAAGTGTACTATATTGCTCCCACTTTATTCCTCCTTATCTCTTGCCCACTGTGGTTGGAATCAATCTTTCTTTATTTATTTCTTTCTTGCTTTCTATCATTCTTTCTTTCATTCATTCTTCCTTTCTTTCTTTCTCTTTCCCCTCTCTCTTTCTCCCTCTCCTTCTCTCTCTAATTTCCTTCTCTCTCTTCTCTTTTACCCCATCCCTTATCCAAAACCCACTAATACATCCCTATGTTAGAAATTCAGGTACTAACACTGATTTCCATTCCAAGTGCATAATTTATGAATAAAACTCTGTAAGTTTTGTGGACTGTCTGACTTTTGTCATTTCTTTGTTTTGACCACGAGCATCTGCAACTCTTGCCCTTAAGGGTGGGATGCCACACCATAGCTGTAGGGATAGAAGGGATCTGAACAGGAAAAGTCGCTGTGCATTTAAGAGGATTGCAGTCTTGAGGTCCTTCCCAACATGCCGTGGGAAAGGGATGCTGAGGGCTACTTCAGGACCCCAGATATCATTCTTAGATCAAATGTTAAAAGACACTTGGTAGCTTTGAGAAGATATTTTCTGCTAATTAAAATTTTAAATACATGTAGGTCATGAAAATAATACTGCTTTGTAATAAAGAGTTGATTTTGATTAGTTTCCTCTTCCTAAGCTTTGAAAGACAGTTCTGAAATGTTAAAATGTTCCATTCTAACATGCATAAAAGGAAGAAATTTTTATTTTTTCTGTGTGAGGTAGATATTTGCTTTGAAATTTAGAAAAAAAAATTGCTGAAAGTTTTGATCACAGCCCTGAATTTGTAATGCAAAAAAATTACCTTTGTCTGGTGTGGAAAGAACTCAATGACTCTAAATTCCTCAGAGACTGGACAAATATTTTCTTTATTTGTAGTAACAGGACTAGTGAAGGAAAACTTATAGGTAGATAAAAGGATGGAAACTCATACGGACCCATCTAACCTGCTTTTCCACCACAGTTAGGCACACGTGGTGTATTTCCACCTGAGACCTGTCTGTGTAAGAATATTTGCACCTGTTCTTATTTCTTCAGTTCACCTTCCTTACATTCATTCCTTTTCACAGCACAGGAATAGTCTGCACGCTGTTGTTTGTACAGCACATTTGCTTTACAAAAGGCTCAATATTTATTTTATTTCTTTACTTTCAAATTTCCATTTTTACTTTTAAATTTCCTCTTATCAGAAACTGAGTGTGAAGTGTGGTAATTTAAAAAGGGCCACCCTTTGTGCCACTTCATGATACTTTAACATCAAAAGGGACTTTAATATTTTTTTCTGTATTTTCCATCTGACACTGTTTGTTGTCTCTGCCTACTTCATCAGATGTAGCATCACTGTGATCTCTTCTAGACATTGCCAGATATATTTTACCTGTATTTAAAACAGCTTTTCATTTTTAACCTTCAGAAAGCCCAAACTGGACCTTCAGATATAAATTAGTAATTTTCTTCACGTGCTTTGATTTTTAACATTGATGGTCTTCACTCAGCTTGTAAAATCTATCAAAACACTTAAAGTGATTTGGCTTTGCATCATCTTAAATTATAGAAGTGGCTTTGTTTTGATTTTTCATGAGTTATTTACTACAGAATCAAATATTTTTAGGTTAGGATCTTTTTATCACTTTTAATACACATAAATGCAGATTTCCTCCTGCTTAATTGTTCATTTTGTCTGGATCAGCATTCAATAAGCATATTGTGAGATACTGATGAAATTTGGCTTTTCCTTTTAAATAAAAACCTCTCTGAGGTAAGCACTGTGCATTTAAAAACAGACTATGAAATACAACATGCAACAATAATTTTTTTAATTTAAAATTTTGTCTTTGGTAGAGTTTAGATCCCATTTAAAGCGGCAGTAATGGTACAGATCCTACACATCATCTAGGTGTGACTCATTTGCAAGGTAGTAAGAGTCTTTTTCCCTTTCCTGACTACATTTTTAATTTTTTCATTTTTGTTCCTCCCTCCATCTGAAATCTGTGGCATCTCTAGAAAGAAGATAACTTAGTTGGAATATAAAATCTGTAATTTCTGTTTAAAAAAGAGAACCTACTAATGTTAAGGAAGACAGAGAGAAAGGGGGGTAGACTTTTCATGTCTGTGTTTAGGATGCAAGCTGAATTTTTTTTATGTTCAGAGATGATAATCAAAGCATTTTTTAAAGTAGGCTCAATGTGAATGTGATGACTCCCCGATTGCTTTTTGAATTTTTTTTATCATTCTGTTAATCTGTTGCTAACCCATGCAATATTAATTTGCTTAATATTTCTAAAACATGTCTGACACATGGATAATATGGTCTTGGGCATAAATATGCTAGCCTAAGGAATAGGTGATGTGGGTTCTGTTGCTGGCTTGGATATAAATGTCCTGGATGTCATAAGTCAAGTGGTTTGCTATTTCTACACCTGTTTTTAAAATGGGGTAGCCGGTCCCTTCCTCACAGGGTAGATCAAGAGAGATAAATTTTATAATGATGCTGAACACCACTGGACAGGGAGAAAAGGTGGCTTTGAGCTCCACACTGTCAATTAGGATTGCCCCAGGGCTTGTCTAAATAACGTGTGGCTTCTCAGAGTTGTTGTGACATTAACGAGCTCTGACACGGCCCCATTTTTGGCCTCGGCCTGACTCCCTTCAACACTCCTGGCCCATCTTCCTTTCTGTCAGCTGAGGATGGACACTGTGATGAAGCCAAGCTTTTCGTCATTTGTCATGGTGTTTGCTCCACGTTTGGCACGGCCCCTTGCTGAGGAGTTCAGCTGGGTCATCTTTAAACCCAGCCACCTGTGATCTGTGCCCCTCAGAAAATCATAAGGATATAGAATTGGAAAAAAATCCCCACAATTCCATGGCCCCAAACTTCACAGAACCTCCTCTCATTAGGAAGAAACACATCACAGATCACCTTACAGCAAACTTAAGAGGGGAAATAAAGCACTCAGAACCATAATATGATCCTGTCAAACTGAAGTCCAGGATTTTGTTCCACACCCAAGGTTTTGTCCCATGCCGCTCTGATGAGGAATGTTTTTAGACAATAGCCCAAAATGAGGACAATGTTCCAGAGCACAGACAAAGGTTAACAAAAAAAATTTCTTCATTCACCTTAAATCTCAAGATGAGTTTAAAATCTAAAATTTAATTCTGGGAGTGCACAAAAGCGGTAAAATGGATTCATAGCAGAAGTAGATTTTTCAGTCTTATAGTACAGAGAAAATACAAATATTAAGAAAAGTATGGTGATATCTGGGATAAGAAATATGTTGGGAATGTGATTATTCTGGCTTAATACTCAAATACTTCAACTTAGGTTCTTAAATACTCAAATACATTTAAAAATTGTAATAATTTTGTCTCCTGCAAAACTTTCAAGAAGAGTTGTGGCTAAAAAGAATACCTGATTGAAAACAGGGCTCTTCAGTCTTTTATATGATACAGCAACATTTAGGACTCAATTCACTTGGTAACAGTGCCTGAGTGTATATGAGCCTCTACTCATCCCAATATCCAATAATATTCTGGGGTAACCACTCCTTACACTCTCTTATTGAGTCACAGAACCATAGAATGGTTTCAGATGGAAAGAACCTCAAAGCACGTCCAGCTCCACCCCCTGCCATGGGCAGGGACACCTTCCACTACCCCAGGTGGCTCCAAGCCCTGTCCCAACTGGCCTTGGACACTACCATGGATGGGACAGCCACAGCTTCTCTGGGCAACCTGTGTCAGGGCCTCCCCACCCTTTAGGTAAAGAACTTCCTCTTAATATTGAATCTAAATCTATCCTCTTTAAAATAATTTCCCCTTGTCCTATCCATATCTGCCCACGTGGAAAGTTGCTCTCCTCATTTTTATAAACCCTTTAAAGTGACTGCATTCTGTTTACAAATATTTAAATATCCAGGACTGTGTTCTGGGGTTTGGAGGATCACTTGAGAGGTGGGACAGCTGCATTTCAGTCTCTGCTCATTGAATGTTTCATTATTTATGCAAAGAGAAATGGCACCACCAGGAATGACTGAAAGCATTCCACCTCAGGGTATGTTCCACACTGATCATGAAGACACTCCCTTACCAAGTAAAAGATAAAGGATTAATCCCCTCTGCACGAAAGAGAAGAACTGAAATGATTTTTAACATCCAAAGAGAATGTCCTATCTTCTTGCTTGTTCAGTAGAAAAGGATGGTTTACTTCCATGGCAGTGCTGTGAATCAAACTTGTGTATGACTTTTTTCTTTTATACAAGTACCTAAAATTAAATTTTGCAGCAGATGAGTAGTAATTTTATATGTTTTTGCTTAAAATACAATGAAATCTTCAATGAAATGGAACCTCTATTTCTCCTCCTCATTATTGGTCTGTTGCTAAGGCCAAATCAATTACAATTACTGCCAAAATTAAAGCCATGATTAAACCTCTCTTTCCAAATGAAAGAACAAAAATAAACAAACAAACCCCAAACAAAAACCAGACTCACAATGTCTAAAAGAAAAGGAAGAGTCATTAAAGTATATGAAAATTAACGACAGTCCGCTGTGAAAATGGGAAAATTATCTATGCAGGTTTTTTTTTGTTTAGATTTTGGAAGCAGATGATTATATTTGTGAGGAGGAGAGATAAAATCTGTAACAACTGAGAAACTGGGTTTTCAGTCGAGATTTTCAGCTGTGTAGGTGGATGGGACAGACCACGCCTTTCACATACTCTGTAGAGAGATGTCCACCCTGTGAGTTCTGAGCTCAGTGACAACAGGACTGTAATACTCCATATAGCTCTGGCTTGAAGCTGTATCAGGGGAGGTTTAGGTTGGACATCAGGAAAAGGTTCTTCACCCAAAGGGTGGCTGGGCACTAGAACTGACTCCCCAGGGAAATAGTCACAGTACCAAGCCTGCCAGAGTTCAAGAAGTGTTTGAACAATATTCTCAGGCACAGGGTGGGATTGTTGGGATGTCCTGTGCAAGGCCAGGAGATGATCCTGATGGATCCCTTCAGGATGTTCTGAAGTTCTGTGATCCTATTATTTTATGCAGTAGAAGATGAGTGGTGGCAGGGAGGTCCTGCAGGCAAAGGTAAAGAGTTTTCTTTTGGCAGTCCCATCATCCTTCCCACACAAACAATTCAGGAATTATTCATAGTCTCAGTCTCTGAATGTAAGTCCAAGATCCACACAATATTGATTTCCTAGGACTCACATTGTCTAAAATCTTTTTTCAGTCCCTCTCACTCCATAATTGTGCTGACTAGGATTTATTCACTTAACTTGCAGCTCAGTGACAAAATAGGAACTTGCTGGTGATAGTGGGTGTTCATCTGACCTATTTTAGTTGTCTACATGGGCTCAGCTGCACTGTGGAAATGCTTATTTCTTCCCATTGGCCACAAAGACAGCCTAGGACAACCAGCTCACCTCTATGCATTTATAGCTGAAGAAAAAGATTCCATTTAAATATGTTTCCATTTTTACGATTCCATTTTAAAATATGTTTTCCATGCTAATCTGAGAATCATGGATAAGATCTCCACTGCAAACCAACAACATTTTAAGCCCAGCTTTTGGATTTCTTTTCCTGTGTGTCTGTTCTCCTCTCTAACTTCTGATAGATGGTCACTCAGCTTCAGCTTGCAGCATCCAGGGCTCCTCGGGGCATTATTCAGGGCCCATTACCTTTTGAGCTCTAATGATACCCTGCCAAAAGCAATCCTCTATGCATGCCATTTATTCCATTACACTAAACAGGGGTAATTTGGTAAATTGAGTGTTTAAGTAGCCTAAAGGTAAATATTTTTTTTCTCTTTTGCAAAATGATGATGTTCCCTTTGGCTTCAGTAGATTCTTCTATTTTTGGAAGGGCTTATATTCATTTGCCTTTAATTGTTCATAAAAGTGAAAGGTTAAATAATGCCAAAGAGAAAAAGGTTAAATCAAGCCCTGAAACAAATGTTAAATCAAACCAAAATCAAGCAATCAGTAATTTAGAATCTACTTTTTCTTTCAGATGTAACCTTGGGTAACTTCATCCTCCCTGCTCTTTTAATTAATTACATCCCTTGAGTTTGTCCTGTTGATCAACTCTTCCTACTCTTAAAAAGCTGCATGCAGCTTAGGGGCAGAATTTGTTTCAAAGTCCAAACGTTCCCAGTTTTCAAGCAAGTTTCTGCAAACTGCAGAAGTAAGAGGAAGCTTGGGGTGGAGTGTTTAACTTTTTGGAAATTTCTCTGCCCAAACAGAAAGCAGTTGCTAACCTTAGGTCAGAAATTCAGTAAAACTGATGTCACATCAAGTATCCAGTGCCAATGCAAATAATAGTGGGAGCTGAAGCAGTATTAGGATATTGCTCTTTGTCTTTTCATTTAGGCAAAGATAAAAAAGGCCTTAAAATGCCTAAAGAAAAATTTTCCCTTCGTCACAGTCCTTCTCTGGAGTACTAATTTTATCCAGTATCTAAATGCCATAAGGTTCCCATCTCATTTGTCTTTATACACCCTCTCCCACCAATAAGTTATTTGTTTAGGAAAGCCTTAGAGCCCCAGAGCATAATTAACTGTTGGATCAGGCCTATAGGTAAGCCATGACCCACAGTCCAACAACATCAAGAAACATTTTACATTTCTCCAAATCTCTGAGGACGCAGAGGTTTTATTTTTCATAGACTCAATGTGACATGTCTGTTGATCCTAAAAAGGACAGTGCTTTTTGATTTTCTGTCATGAGACTAGATAGCCAAGAACTCGAAGGTGACTGGAGCTTCGGGCTACCAAGGATTTGCTCCAGAATAAACACTGGCCTGCTGGCTGCTGCTGGGCTGTATTGCTCTTAGTGAGGGTCACTGAGCCTTGAGGGGGAGGAAAACAGAAAGGTCAGATTCATCCCATTTAGTCACAGCTATAAAGAAATTAAATTAACCAGATGTCTAATTCAGGTTCTTGTCAATGGGGAGGTAAAAGCACCTCCCAAAGATCACTCACTCCACTTAAGGACAAAGGCTAACACTCTTTGGAAAGACTTGTTCCACACCAATTTAGAATCATAGAATCATTAAGGTTGGAAAGGACTTCCAAGATCATGAAGCCCAATCTTTGACTGAATGTCACTGTGCCCACTCAACCATGTCAGGAAGCAGCCTGTAAACTTGTTATTTGAACATTTCCAAGGATAGTGACTCCACCACTTCCCTGGGGAGACTGTTCCAATCTTTAACCTCTCTCCCAGTAAAAAACTTTTCCTAATATCCAACCAATTTCTACCAAGGGAGCCTACAGCAGTAATACTGTATCAAAGGATCATTTAGGTTGCAACAGACCTCTAAATTTGAGTCCAGCCATTAACTCAGCACCACTGTATTCACCACTAAACAACATCTCCAAGTGCCACTTCCACACCATTTTGAACAGTTCCAGGGATGGTGACTCTGCCACTTCACTGGTACCTGTTCTCTGGTTCCCTGGTGCCCTCGTGTTTATTCCAATGTCTGACCATCCTTTTGGTGGAGAAATTTTTCCTAATATCTAATCTAAACCTCCTTTGGCACAACATAAGGCCATTTCCTCTCATTCTGGAGAGACAAGATCCTGTCTTTTTCTCAGCTGAAGCAAGACTTGCCCCATTCTTTACCTAAGTGGCCCAAAGCAGTCCAGCTTGCTGTTTAACCATTTGATAACATGGTGGTGTCCCTAAGCACAGGACAAACTGGCCCAAAAAGGTGTGGGTAGGAGCACAGAGGGCATGTGTGCACCAGCAGGGCCATTTGGATGCTCTCCTCCATCCCAGGCTGCAGATAACACATGCCTGACTTGTGCTCCAACAGCCAGTGCCTTATTTCCTTGTATGCTAAATTCACTCCTTTTTAAATGCAGACACTCAGATTTAAAGAGCTTGCTATGATTAATATTTTAATTCATGGTAGAGAGGGAAGCAAGGGTTGAGATACCGGAAAAGCATCTGTTAAGAATGTCTTCTCCCATCCATTTTGAACTTTTTGTCCTTTCAGCAGTTGAAATGTGTGACGTGAGTACATTTATGTACAAAGAAGATGAAGCAGGGGCAAGATGTAATCGGTCGTACAACATGTAGTGTACTCTCTACATTAAAAGTGTGTTTTCCTCTTTGCACAAAAAAAAAAAAGAACAAATCATTCACATGGAAATGGAATAGATCCCTGTGGTGATTAAAAACTCCAGTAGAAAGATACATATTTAATGAATAGATAGCACAGATAAAGAAGAAGAATGCATTTACAGTAGAAAGCAGCTAGAAGGACTGTATAGCCTTTATTGCAGTGCAGAATCAGCTGGAAACACGGGCTCATTAAGTTGTTTAAGTACAGGGGCAAGGGATTTAGGAAGGAGGATGGAAAAGCTGAGGGTATGTGAGTATAAACAGCATGTGCTATTGTAGGTGCAACTACAGCTTGAGTGGAAAATGACACTGGTTGAATTCAAACTCAGGTCTTGCTCTAGGAGAGAAACTCAGGATATAAAAGAGGGTGAATTATGGCCCCTTGTGCTGGTTTGTTTGTCTTACCAAGTAATCAGATTTTCTGATCTACACTAATCAAAAGTAAGAAGTACACTGTTTTCTGGTTCTTTTTGGGTAAATTACTGCAGCCCAGGCATGAGATAAAATAATGCCTGTTTTCAAGGCGCAGTCATATGGATGCATGCTTAAATACAGTAGTACAACCTTAAATTTGTTATTAAGGAGTTTCAAAAAGCATGTGGATTTTGCACCTGGGGACATGGTTTAGTGCTGGACTTGGCAGTGCTGGGTTAACACTTTGACTTGATGGTCTTAGAGGGCTTTCCATCATTAACAATTCTACTCTGATTCTACAAGGTCCCACACCCTCTCATGTCATTCTTAGCACTGGGAGAAGTTGGGATCAAGTCAACACCTAAGTTTAGCCATGTAAATGGACCTATATATGTGAGTTAGCTGTTCTCACCTCTCTTGATCATCATCAGAGAAGCTAACTTTAACGGAACAATACATTTGATCTGTTTCGGACTTTGGGATTGATAAATTACTCCTTGGAAATGCTTATTTCTCGAGAGTCTTCTATCTTCAAAGGGATGGCAGGCACCAGATGACTCCTGGTGAAATGAATCCCATCCCATATCTCTCAACAGCCCAGATCCTGTAGGATGCCATCAGTGGCAGGCAGATAACAATAACACTGCAAGAGGGATGGCTGAAAAATAGAAACTGGTAGAGAGCCAGGAAACATCAAATGGAAAATTAGTTGATGAGGAAAGGAGAAGCACAAGGTAGTACAAGTGTCTTTTTATTGTTTTCCATAGGAAAAAGCAAGACCTTCCATTAAGAAAAGCTCTCTTTTTCTTCTAAACCATTGCTCTGAAAAAAATCAAAATCAACACACTGAATTAACAGGTTTGGTAGTTTAGGATATTTTATTTTAAAAAGCCCACCACAAAACGGAGAAAAATAAATAACAGTTTTGTCCAAAAATTTTAAAATAAGCACTACTGGCTTTGTGTCTGACTGAAAGCCAATGGGACTTCTCTTCTGGGATGCTTCTCCCGTCTTCTTACCTACCCCCCAACCCCTTAGTTTTGCAGACATTTTTACAGTGAGTAGAAGAACTAAAATTGTAATCTGAGGAAGACTGTCTAAATAATGTATGTGCTCACATTTGGGGATGGTTTCAGGTGTTCTCTAAACCTCTGTGAAGCAGTGTGGGTAAACAGAGTTTGTATTTGTTGGTTATAATTAATCCCAGTAGCTTTAAGGCAGAATCTTCCTGCTCCAGGGGTTCAGAGAAGGAGATAGATAGAAAGGCAGGGAGGGATTCTCTGGGCAGGAAATGTAACAAATCAGTTTATTCAAACCTGGCAACATCTGATGATTTGCTTCTTTCTGACTGGGACCTCTGAGCTGCACTCTGCCAAGGAAATTAGCATTTTCCTGGCTGTGCTTTTGCCCTGGAAATGCACAAAATACAAGTCCTAAGCACCTTGAAGGAAAGACTACTCAATAGAAATAGAATGAAAAAATATGCTTTTTTCCTATTATTTTTCCTGCATTTATTCAAATATTTTCCCAAAGCAAAATAATAATTGAGAATGATAATTTTTAAATGCTTAATCAGTAAACAGTCTTCTTCTTTGCATCAGGCAGGTGAAAAAGACCCAACTAATTGAGAATAAATAGTAAGTGACATATAAAAAATATAAATCATACATGAAAGGAAATACAACATTCCTTGTAATTGAAGTCTACTTTAAAAATGCTCCAAAGGTGCAGCTCCCAGGGACACTCCTAATTTCTTTTCCAATCATTCTTATGGTCCATTGTCAGCAGAGCAGATAAAAGAAGTAAATGTAGATGAGATTCACCTCACCTAAAAATCCTCTTGTTTCTATCTACAGTCCTTGGAAAAAGAATTTTGCAGAGGCAATTCATCCTGTCTTAAAGTAGATGTGTAGGAAGATATTTCTGCTCTGGAAGTGTCTTGATAAGGAGTTACCTTTCCTCCCAAGTGAGGTGGGAGTCAGATGTAGGTAAAATGCACAGTTGGTTCTAGACAAGGACAGGAAGAAAGGGAAAAGAATCACATGATGGAGTAATCTTCAGTATATTTAGATTTTCCTGAAAGCATTCCAACAGCCCTGTATAAAACAAACTCAACAAAAAAACCCCCAAACAACTAGAGAAAATCAGTGTTGCATGTGACATTGTCTAAGAACTGGTCTTTGTGAGAAGGGAGAGAGATGGATGTATCCAGAATAATACAAAAAATGAACAGACAGCTGGGTGCATTTGAAGTGTAACAGTAAATATTTAGTAAGACAGTGGATCAATGAAAAAATAGGAGAGAGAGAATGCTGCAGAATCATGATCAGCTGCAGACATAAATCTGTGAAAAATAGATTATTTTTCCTGAAAACAGTAGGGAGAAACACTAGGTCAAAATAACAAAAAAAAAAAGGTTCATTTAATGAAAGGAATTAAACCATTGGAAGTTTTTAAAAAGAAAATAATATTAACATATTTTTCAAAAAAATGCAACAACTAAACACGAAAAACATTGGGAAAAAAAGACCATGCGAAAAAAAGGTATATGTATTAAGTGGTTTTCTGAAAGGATTATTATATTTTCTGGTTCTTATTTGTATGAAAGACCTTTATTGGACATGTGGTGGTGTCACCTTCTAAAAATATGTAACTTCTCCACTTGGCTATGGAGATGTCCTTAGTGCTGAGTGAGGAATGGACATTGGAATTTCAGTACGTGAAAAGGAAAAATAACAGATCCACACTCCCGTGATGTGTCTCTGCTTGCAGTTCTGAGGAGTGAGAAGAGAGATATTTGTTAATGAGGTTTAAAGCTCCAGGGTTCAGTCCTGTAAGACATCACTGGTGACTACTGCCTTGAGTTACCATGAGAAATGTTTTATTTTTCTCCCAATAAATTCTCTTTCAGATTCCAGCAGAGCCATACTCTTGATCATCCCATGTCTTGTCTCACAGTTTGAAAAACTGGCTATTTAGGTGGAAAATCCTGCAGGAAAACAAGCATTTCTTCCACCTCATTTACTCAAGGCACTCTCACGATAGGCTCTAATGCAGGACAGACGAAAGAAGGCATTTTTAATTAGGTTGTGGCAAAGGGTTTAGTATTTTTTTTGAGAACTAACATGGGTCATTTAACAATAACTTAACTGAGTGGCTTGTGCATTAAGGCATGGGATGGAAAGCTGGGAAAATTTTGGGACAAATTAAAAGTTGGTCCTTCCAGTAAAACAACAAGCTAAACGAGACGTGTCAGCTCTGGATACACACAGGTCTACGCGTGTCACTGCCCATCTGCTGTGCAGGAAAAATCTGCTACACTACACACCCAGTCTTGTTAAACATGAGACTTGTTCAGAAGAACTATGGAATTAACATGAGCATATCATGAAACCTGCTGTCAAATAGGCCTGCCATCCTTTCTTAGGTCATTTTGCCAGCGGCTTCTTGGTAGGTCTCCACCTAGGACCTATCTTTCCAATTTATTAGAGAGAATATTGAATCTGTCAGTGCATATGCAGTTATTTTAGGGTAACTAATTGCAGACAGTTCATCCAGCTGGACAGCCAAAGCAATAATATTAAAGATTAATGCCCCAGTTCAGCAAAAAACCTGGGCATGTGCATAATCCCTGTGGCTTCACTAAGTCACACTTACAGGAAGGCTTATTTAACTAAACATATTACTACCACAGAGCCTTAAAAATGATGAATTCACATCCCAGATGCCATGAAAACAACTCTAAGAAATCTGAAAAGATTGCTGGATCTGACAAATCCAATTTTAAACCTCTAAATAAAGCTTTAAAATATAATAATCATAGAATCACAGAATCATTTGTTCTGGAAGGGGCCTTTAAACATCATCTAGTCCAACCCCCTGGAATGAGCAGGACACCTCAAACTAGATCAAGTTTCTTATAACTCCATCCAAATTGACATTGAATGGTTCCAGGGATGGGGCATCTACCAACTCCCTGGCAGTATTGGTCCTGGAACTGATCCCTGAGGAAAAAATTGCTAGTCACTGATCTCCATCTGGACACTGAGCCACTCACCCACACCCTCTGGATGCCATGCTCCAGCCGGTTCCTTGAGCACCGAAGAGTCAATCCATCAAATCCAACTTAGAGAGAAGGATGTCGTGGTGGACCACATCAAAGGCCTTAGAGAAGGGCAGTTGGATGGTGTTCACAGCCCTTGACTGTGATTGAGTGCAGTCACTCCATGAAACAAGGGCACAAGGTTGGTCAGGCAGGCCTTGCCCTGCTGACTCTTTCAAATAACCTCCCTGTCTTTCATACCCCCTAACACGGCTTCTTGGAGGATCCATTCCAAATCTTCCTGGGCACAGAGGTGAAGGTGACAGGTTGACAGTTCCCAGGGTTCTCCTTTACATGTTTTTCAAAAATTAGTGCAATATTTCCCTTTTTCTCAGAGTTTCCCTTCACCCGACTGCCATGACTTTTCAGATATGGTGGAGAGCGGCTTGACAACTACATCATTGAATTTCCTTAAGCCTCTGTGATTCATCTCAGCTCTTTTTCTTGCAAACAGTACAGCTTATGAACTGATTTGCCTTGTGATAAACTAGATTAATTTGGACTTGAAAATTTTCTCCCAGTATGGGAATTCTTCCATTTTTCCACTGGGACTCTTCTCATGTGATTTCATCTATACTAAAATGGGATAACCAACCTCACAGATCTCTCGGACATGAATAGATACCTCAAAGGGGCAACTCATTCTATTTATTTTAGGATGCATTGAATTGCACTTTGGATGTCCCTGGTTCTTTATGTCACCTGCAAGGGGCAAGACTAACTGCCCGCTTTTGAACTTCAAGTGTTGGATGCACTGAATGCTGTTTTACAGGTTCGCTGCCTTCTACTGGAATTTTTTTCCTGTCACTTTAATACATCTGATATATACGTGCAGTAGAAAAACGTAGAAATAGAAATAACTATGCTAAATAAGTCCCTCCATCAACACCATTCCACCCAGATCACGCCAAGATGGGTGGAAATATAAATGACAGCAATGTTTGGCCTGCCACTGACACCTATCCACACATAAACAGTCACAGTTAGATGAGATGCTTCACAGTTTCTTTGAATATTTAATCAGTACAAAAACTTGGTTTCTTTGAGCTCCATCAAAAATAAAATTAAAAAGCCCAGCTTCATTTACCTCGCGTTGACTACAGTGAACATTAGAACTTTCCCCAGTGCTGCAGGTTTAGCTCTGCAGCTAACGCTGAGATGTTGGCAATCAGAAAAGTCTTGGGGCAAATCACACTTCTTTATCACCACAGGGATAAACTTAAGTGGCAGACAGGCATGGGCTAATTACTTTTAATATCTTCCCATTGCTCTGGCTGATGACACAGTGCTAGAAAACCATGCCCCAGCCCCCCACCCCCCCGCCAATAAGCCAGAATTTTACTTCCATGGCACTACGTCTTTATCACTGTTCCGTTACTTCAGGGGAGCTGCGTTCTCTAAAATGTCTTTCCCTGTGGCTTAAAGTAAAGATTTTTAAAATAAATTAGTACAGTTTATGTTGGGCATCTACCACTTGAAGGGCTAATGATTATTGACTACCCTCCAGCAGACATCAGGGAGTCTAGCCTCAGGCCCTTCCCGCTCGCCCCCAAACATGCCGAATGTTAACACATGTTTCTAGATCCTGGCTGGGATTGGACACAAACAAGGCAGTCAGAATGGACCATTTAGTGTACAAGTCAAGATGACAGATCTCTGCTTAATACAAGGAAGACAAAAATTCGTATCTTATTGAAAAAGGCAGAAGAGCCCCGGGTGCTTTCGCTTTGTGATTCTGCAGCAAAAAGTGGGTTGTGTCAATATAAGTCTATGTCACCCGCTCGCAGCTGCCACACTGAATTGACCCTGCTAGCTGCAGACAGAAAGGCCTTCCATTTCCAGACTCCCTCTAATGCTTATCTGCGAGAGTGAGCATGAGGTGGAAAAAAGCCAACAAGTTACTCCTAAGTATGGGAGTGAAAAACAAAACAAAACTAAACAAAAACATCTTAACGCTGCGAGATTCTCCCTGCTCACTGTTTCTAATGAAACACTAGAAAAAAAAAAACTTTCTTATCTGAACACATTTCAGAGGATGCTCTGACAATGTGAGCTTTATGTTTTGTAAATCATGTTCTTGTAATTCCTTGTAAGTCTCTAGATCCTCTTCAGATAGAGCAGAAGAGCATTAAATATTCTTGTAACGCTCACCAGAGCTTAATTACTAAAAGTTGAAACATCTTTTAAACTCTGTTGTTTTTTTTTATTTTTTTCCCTGGGTACTCCCCAAAGAAAAGATAGAAAAAAGTTGAAGATTGTGCACAATAACTATTAGTCCAGACCATGTTTCCAAAGGGGGCAAAAGAAGATAAACAATTTTGAAACTAAAAATAGAGTATTTCTTTATACCGTTGTAGTTTAAAATGATAGCATTCACTGATGTGTCTGTTTCTTATGTGTATATTTTACTAAGCTCAGATGTTCACACTGGTGAAAAGACTGAACTGAAAACAAAAAAATAATATTAAATTTAAAAAGACAAAATTTCACAAGTTCCCTAAAATGAAATATATATATATATATAAAAGAGAAATCTTCAAGTAGGAAACACAAGAGAAGAAGACAGAAATCTTCAAGTAGGATTTGTGGGAAAACATGATAATTTAAGGAAGCTGAAGATAGGGCTAAAATTATAGAACTATTTCAAATACATTTCTTTTATGGCCTCACTCAAAGTCCATGAAAATACACAAAAAAAGGTTTTCTTTACCTCATTTCAACCTATATTCAGGTGAATCATAATATAAGTAAACACAGAGAGCAAAGAGTGAGCATATTTTATTAGCAGAAGATAAATTCTTCTCCTTTTTATGTTGTAGTGGGGAGCTACTCAAGCTTTCATCATCTCTTTATGCAAATTTGTTATAAAGCACTAGATATTCCAAGCCAATAATCTGACTTGTAAATATACCTCAGTTGACTGTGAAATCTTCAGAAGTGGCTGGGTCCTATGTGGATATCAGAGAGAAAAAATTAATCTCACCGAAACGTAACCACCTGAAGGTAGCAGTCTAATCTAACCAGCTGTCTGTGGTTTTTCTATATGAAAGAGAGAGAGAATCATAAAGGTTGGAAAAGACCTTCAGGATCATGAGAGGGTCATTCATCACACTGATCTTGCAATGCTTTCCACAGTCCTGTGGAAATGCTTCTTTTTTCACAGGTTATCCAGAGAAGCTGTGGCTGCCCCATCCCTGGAAGTGTTCCAGGCCAGGGTGGACAGGGCTTGGAACAACCTGGGATAGTGGAAGGTGTCCCTGCCCATGGCAGGGGGTGGAACAAGATGAACTTTAAGGTCCTTCCAATCCAACCCATTCCATGATTCCATGTAGTTTGCCATATGTGACTGCTTTAACCCACCTGTGAATGTACAAATCATTTACATCAGTACCAAGTCCATTCTCTTGCTCTGCAGCCCTGTGGTGAGGTCTGGTCACACCCAAACTGCACAACTTATCTACACTACTGCCTATCCCAAGATGAATCAGAGTTTCTCCACAAAAATCTGTTCTGGGACTGTTTCTGCTTTAAAACCTACTTATAAAATGCTTGGCAGAGTGTTTGTTAACTGACTGGATATAAAACTGAGGATTTGAGTTGTGTGGCAGTTTGGACAAAATCAAAGGAAGAAAAAAATGTCCCATTACTTTTTTCCAGTGATGTCTTTTTCCTAGTCCTAGAATAATGAACCAGACACGGTTAAGGTACAAAAGAGTCTTTACCTCAGTATTTAATAAGGATCCTTAGGTGCAAAAATTCATCAAGGTGGAATAAGTCAAAATGCACACACACTGTATATTGCATATATAATTTTATAGACTTTGCAAATTAGCATATCTGAGAAAGATTGCCCAAAGAGAGGCTTACATGAATGGCAAGATATCTCTCTATTCTAAAGTATTTTTCACAAGATGGAATCTAATTTATAAGATACGTTCTAGAGAAGGCCTTGGTTTCTCAAGACAGTGTAAGGCTTTTCAGTTCTCAGCTGTGAGGTCTTTAGGATGTTTGGTTTCCTGACTTACCAGAATACCAGGACTTAAGTTAAGATATTAGGTTAAAGAATTTCAACTGCGTATGCTAAGAATACTGAGAATACATAAAAGGTATATGAAAAGGAAAGGCAAAAATTATCATGGCATCACCAGCTCCAAGCATATCCTTTAGAAAAATAGTTTAAATTCAATTTCAGTTATACGTACATAGCAGCAGCCAAGACTGCTTTCAATAAAGTGTTCTAATTAATGTAACCTATTATCAGCAATAGAGAAATCTTCCAATATGTTACCATGATTTTCATAAAACTTTAAGGTTTCATCTATTATAGAAGAGTTTGAAGAGTTACATGGTGGCATGGAAATTTTTTAATAGCTCCAGATGTATAAAAGAGTCAGTCAAAAGAAAGATAATTAGGATATTTCTGGATGGGGACTGGAACCTCATTCTTAGGGTGTCCATATATTCCAATGCTTTTGCAAAAGGGGACTGATTTAGGAGAATATACAGTCTGGGCTGACATGGCTGGGTTTAGTTTCTTTTAGTACTGAGGGGAGAGGAATGTGGAAGAGATGGATATTATTCTTTTGATTTCATAATGTTTAGATGTTCTTTAAAAGTGGATGATTTAACTCGAGATTACTAAGAGCTGTGCTGTGTAACTGTGAATATCACATGTTTTTGCAGTGATTGCTGGAGAGCTCCGCCAGGTGTCTCCTAATGTCAATGAAATCTGCTATTTAAGGTTGACTCTGCTCATAACTATATATATAAGCCTTAAAAACACTGAAGACAACATTGCAATACGGTTTATGAGCCTTACTTCATAGCCATGCTCTCTGACATGCAGAAGAATTGGATAATAAGTCAGAATTTGTAAGCTGAAAATCAAAGATATTCTGGAGTAACAGACAACACACAGACAAATGTACTAAGTATTTTCTGAAATCCTTAATAAGCTGTGTATCAGGCTCTTTTCCCCTCCCCTTTTTCCTTTTTGCCAAGGCAGTAATGTTTGACAGAGGGCTCAGGCTTTACTCGAGCACCAGTCAGAGGAGTTTAACGTAGCCCATTTTTTTTTTGAGGGACACTGACAGCAACTCTCCACTGAGATCAGATCAAATCAACAATAGGGAAACGACTTAGTATAAAAGTTAAAGTTGCTCAGTCGTGTCTCAATAGAATGGGCTGACAATGCAAAGAATTAACAGCCTGGAGCCAGGAAATGTTGCTTTACAACATTGTGTAGACTTGAAAGTGTGGTCAGCTGAAAGACTCACCCATGAGATCTTGGCTCTTACTTTACTTGTGCTACTAATTTGCCAGACAAGTTTATTTCTTGGTGTCTTGTTCCCATCCCTCTCTAAGAGAGGGATGATCATCATCCTGTAGTTTGTTGTAAAGGATGGAAATGGCTAAGCCATGTAATAAATTTAATTCTATCTAAAGGTCTTATTCAGTTCTTAGGGACTTTATCTGTGTTATTTGAGCTGTTATAAAGCTGGAGAGCCTTTTTGTTTCACTGTTTCAGGCTTTGGATCCCAGGGCAGACAAGGCAAAATGTGCCTACACACTCTTCAGACTCAGCAGAATGCAAAGATCAATATTAGGACAAGAGGAAATGGCTTTAAATTGAAAGAGAGTAGGTTTATATTGGATGTTAAGAAGAAATTCTTTACTGTGAGGTTGTGGCTGCTCCATCCCTGGAAGTGTTCAAAGCCAGGCTGGATGGGGATTGGAACAAACAACCTGGTCTAGTGGAAGGTGTCTATGCCCACGGCAGGGGATGGAACTGGGTGACCTTTAAGGTGCCTTCCAAGCCAAACCATTCTTTTTCTGTGATGAGTCTGTGATTATCTTCAGCTGCTGAGGAGCTGGGAGGTTGTGACATTTCTCAGTTGAAAGGCTGACCTTTCACTTCTGCAGTTCCTGCTGAGGAGCAGGGTGGTGTACCAGGAGTTTGCTGTACTCACCAGAGATGAGGGATTCAAATTCTGAAACACATTGCAGTCTACAGCCAGTGTCACACAAGGGGGTGGTTGAGGAAGGGTCCCCAAATTGCTATATCTGATTTCAGCATACCTTAGAGAATGTGGAGATACATTCCCACAGAATGTGCTTTACTGAAATATTTCCCCAGTTGTAGTGTCTGTCATTAAAAAAAATTAACCTATTGGAACTTCTTTAAGAACACAATGAATTAGTTTGAAGACTTGAAGACTCTTAGATGCAGACTTAATCTTCCATTACATGTAAGAGGAAATAATCTTACGCCTTATTATGCACCCTTAAGTCTCTCTCAGGATTTCTAGTTGGTACATCAATGAAAAGAAATATCAAAGCCAAGCATATAGGAGCAGAGCAGGGCAAATATGTACTTGTTTTGGTCAAACTTTCTGCTTCTTGACAAGCTCGGTCCCCTTTGTGGGCTCACTCAGCATGCTTTGAGAGCGCTGGCCATTCTTCCATGAGTTTATTCCAGCCTCAGAACAGCCCTGGAAGGTATGTGCACACCATGCAGTGCCAAGAGCTCACTGCACACGTGCTGACTACTGAATCAGAACTCAGGCAATTCTCCTGCTAAGCCTCTTTCTTCAGAGCCAGGAACTTTTTCTGCTCGATTGCAAACTGTGTAGTCAAGAGTTCATTCAGAGCTCAGTCAGGTATCCACAGAAAGGTGCCAGACTGTAGGGTGTCCATTCAGGAAGAAGAATTTAGTTTGCTGAATGCAACAAATACAATGGTATCATTGGAAATGTTTGTGGGTATTAGGAATTTGAAGGAGTGCTGAGCCCTTCTACATTGTCAGGATAGCCCATAGTGACTAAAATTGCATGAGACATCTGTGTTTGAAGAGCTGACTCCTGCTCATTGTGTGCTTTGCGAACATTTAAATTTAAGGTGGGATTGCATTCCCCAAATATCGGTATCTAGTGTCATTTTAAGAACTGAATAAGTGCCTTGGGTACCCCAGGGTGTCACTGTAATACAGTGTTTAGGAACTGAATTACACTCTAACAAAGTAGACCCAGCTGATGAAGCAATTATATTCTTATACATCTCTCTAGCAACATTATAAGCAAAATCTGCCTTGTTTACTTGCAAAGTCATACATGTCCTTGTAGTAAGTCACTCTCTCACGTCTAGGTCTCAGAATGATGCAACATGTACTTATGGGGGAAAGAAATACTGTAAGTGTTTGCAGTGGTTAAACACCAATGAGATCTGGTCCAAGAAAGCTTGACTCTGACTCAGCTACTAAGACTGTGCCAACCATGTAGCAAGCACATTTATATTATGAGACTTGAAAGAGTGATCTCCACTCTCAAGTTGGCAAGTGACTCTGAATTAGACAAATATGAGACAAGGAGCAGAAAAAATACTTAGGTATTTTCCTCCACTTTGTGGAATATATTGATAAACGTATGTTACCATTTAACTATTCATTCTGTTGGAGAAAACTGGTTAACCCCTTAAGTGTTTTGCCCTGAAGGCAGACATTAAAAGTTAATTATAACCACATGGGACAAGCCCCTGGAGGACCGTGACAGCATTAAGCTGCTACCAACCAAGCATGCAGGATGCACTGCACTCTCCGAGAACACCATGTACAAAAATGGTGCTGTCTCCTTGAATGAGTTCTCAGAAGTTAAAAACATGCTAGTTTTTGCATGCACAGTAAAAAGGCAGATTGCAAATGTTCTACTTGGAGCAAAAAGAAAAAAGCTTCCAAGTGAAGAATTAGAGCAAATGAAAGCAGTGAGTAATTTGATTAAGCAATGTGGCGTAGTGACAGAGAACTACCATGAGCGCTGTTTTACTCAATGCTTCAAGGAGAATATGGTGAAACCTCTTCTAAAGATCTTGGATTGCTACTTCATTACAAACCTTTCAGTACCATATATGGCCTATAAGGCATTTTGATTTTACCTCTATAAAAAGGGAGGGGATATGACACTTGTCCTTGGAGGGGATCATTTAGACCGTACGGAAATTTAAAAAAAAAAAAAAAAAAGAGAGAGAAAGATTAGTTCTAAGGGACAGACACTGTGCAAGAAAATTAAGAGTGGCTGCAAGGTATTGAGGTTAAGTAACAGGGACTGGTCTGCACCTATATGGTTAAACTTTCTTCCTTTATATTAAAGTACCTCTCTCTAAGTTAACTGTTGGGAATGGTCCTTGTGCTACATCCAGAACATGCCTGATATCGTTTAGGAGAAACCCTTTTGTTTAAAAACCAATGAAATGTCTGTTTAGTGGGGGAGCTTTTATAATGGCATTGTGGTAGGGAAAGATGAGTTCCCCATCAATGGGGAATATCTCTGACTGAACCAGTAACCACGTCCTGAAAATAAGCCAGGAGATATTCAGGAGACTTGCTTCTGCTTTTCTCTCCCACTGAGCAACTGGATTTATATTACAACATCCAGAGCAGCCCAGAATCGGTGTGCTCAGCTCCTGATAATATTTAAAATAATAAATAATGGTAAAACAGAGTGGAAAAGTCTTGATAAGAGAATTGTTGATAAAACTAAGTGATGATAACTGATGGCACACAATGATGTGTTGGAATAAATTTGGGATGATAAAATCCGGTTGACTCAATGATCCAGATGTATATTCCCACACTCTTTCATGACAATGAGACATCTCAGAATTTCTCATACAGCTGATGTTTCCTCAGGTCACATAAGAAGAGGAAAGTTTTGATATGTCTGGTCACATTGTGGAGAAGGTGCAAAGTGCCAGGGCTGAGGATGGGTGTCCATCAGCAGATCACACAGTGGAGGGCAAGCCCACTCTCAGTGCTCACTACAGGGTTACATGGCTCAAAGGAGAGGCTCTTGTGCCCTGTCCATCATCCAGAGTGCTAGGAATGGTAAGATGGCAGGGACAGAATTTTAAAAAATGAAATAATGGAAGTCCTGTGTCCCAGAACAAAGTCAAGTGATAAGTGACAAGATAAGAAGAAATGGACTCAAGTTATACCTCAAGTTACACCAGGGGAGGTTTAGATTGGTTATTAGGAAAAATTCCTTCACTGGAAGGGTTGTTGAGTATTGGAACAGGCTGCCCAGGGCCATGGTGGGAGTCACCATCCACAGAGGGATTTGAAAGGCTTGTAGATCACAGAATCACAGAATATGCTGAAATGGAGGGGACCCACAAGAACCATTGAGTTCAGCTCCTGGCCCTGCACAGGACCATGGTTTAATGGTGTTTGATTAATGGTTGGACTTGGTGATCTTAAAGATAATTTCCAACCTAAATGATTCTATGATTCTACAATGTAGTGCTATAAATGTTTTCATTGGGACCTGGGATTATGTTTCTATTTTGCAAGCATCTCAGGCCAGTTGGGACATACAACAATAGTGTTAAATAATCCTGCTCTGGGCCTCCTTCAGGTTATGGTCACCACCTGACAGGCCCTGTCCCAGTTGTTTATTCACAGTATATGTTCTGCTTCTCCATATCACTGAGCCAGACATAGCTCATTGGTGAACCACAAATGAGGCCATTCAACTGGACCTCATTCACTGTCCCACAGAGCCTAAAAAGAGCATGGAACTGTGCTAGATAATATCTGAGGTAGGAAAAGGCAAGGTCTGTGGATTCAAAAGCCTTGTGATAAGCTGAATTTCACTGGTGAAACCAGTCAGGGCCAGGACTTGGTCAGTAGCTCCTGCCTCCCTCAGAGTGAGGTTATGAGAAAGGAGGATGTTACTTCCAGAGAAGAGACTTAGTGGTTTCCAGGACATTTTGTCTTTAACCACTGCTGGCCACGTTGGGTTTGGAGCCTGCACAAACCAGAGCGCAAGGTGTGAGTGAGGACAGGCACAGCTCAGCTGGCAGAAGCATCCCTAAATATGGAGCTGACAAAGTGGGAGCAGTGAGGGGAAACAGCATCCAAGAAAATTTTGCAAGGGCTGGATAATTTATTTTAAGCTTCCTGATGGCAACTTTTAAAGATGCTTATTTTGCCCTGGTGTTCATGTTTACACAGCACAACCTTTTGAAATTACCTGATTTATTCCTTCCATGACCCTCCAAAGTAAGGGAAGATACTATTTCTGTTTTAATGCTGTGGAAGTGAAGTAGAAAGTGGTTCATTCTCAGATTCATGCAGGGAGTGACTTAGACTCCCAAAAAAGTGAGAGAGCCAGGACTGAGACAGGACTGAGGGACCCACCTAGATCTGCCCATCTAACAATTTGGCTTCTCACTGTGTTAACTCTCCAGGTTCCAGCTCTATCCTCTGCCAAGAGAATGTTTAATTAAACCTTTTAGAGTTAGATATAAGTCTTATCTCTTGCTGCCTGAATCCTGAGAACAGCAAGGCTGTGTGACCTCTTAAACTTCTTACAGGAAAATCTGGAGTCTTAAAGAAGAACGTGATTTAAGAAAAAAAGAATTTTTCTCATCTCTTGGAAGAATCTTAATTCCATTCCTTATATCCTTAAGAAGGCAGACAATTCTTTGTTGTTCCATCTGCAGGTATCCTTCTCTCAGGTTTTTTTTTCACTTTTTACATTTTTCACATTTTCTTTAACACATACACACACAGAGACACACAGACACACAGATTGTCTTATTCTTGATCTTTTTTTTTTTTTTTTTTACTTTTTTTTTACAACCAATAAAGAGTGAATCCAACTACCATTCAGGGAAATAAAATGTTCTGATTCTCCTGAAGGGGCTGCTTGCACTTTGAATCACAGGTAGGAGAAATAAAGCCATTCGTTTGCTTAAGCTGCACCTCTAGCAAAGAAATAAGAGGAATGGGAGATGTAGAGAAACTTGGCTGCCTACTTCCCTTAATTTCTGGACAAAGGAGTAGAATATTAAACAGGATAAAACAAGGGAAACATGGTGGAGATGTGCAGGGACCATGGACTAATAGATTCTTCTGTGGCTCCAGAAAAATAAGCAAAAATGCTATGACAGCTGTTCTAGACCCAAACCTGCTGCCACACTGTTCTGAGGGCCAAGAGTCTCATGAGACAAGGTGGTATGTGGAGTTTGGAGGCCTGAGTCAGCCAAAACCTCAGCTTCTTTGTTCTTCATGTTATTTGCATGGAGAAGATGCTCTTAGAGGAGCAGTGCAAAGGCTAAATGCGTCCTTCAGCTATTGTGCAGCATAATCACACATCTACCACAGAACATGGTCAATTTTCTTCATATTACTCCATAAAACCACTTTTGTACCACTCCTGTGCATGGGCCAGGTTGTACCAGATCAGCTCTGCTGTTCAGTCCCTCTTTTGATTCTCACCTGCTGCAGGTGCTGTGGTGTCAACCAAACCCATCATTAAAAACAGTGCTGTTACCTACAGTGACACTCAGGGGGGCTTTGCAGCCACAGAAAAATCCATTATACATCTGAGAAACTGCTGAAGCCCAGTGTCAGAAGTCCCAGCAACATGTGAGCCTGTGAAGTGGCAAAGCCATCAGCTCTAGTGACAGCTTCATGCCCAAGGCTAGCAAGGCTGGACATGGCAGGAAGGGAAGACCCCTGCAATGCCTGGGGAATTGGCTAAATGGACCTAATAGGTCTTTTCTGTCGCTGGTGTCTCTGGGCTGCACTGCGCCCTAAGGCTGAGTCCTGAGTGAGGGGTGGCATTGTAATTATGCTTCTCTGGGAGCTGCCCAAGGAAAGGATTGTGGTGGGGAGTGTTATGATCCTTTCCCTGAATCCCTTTAGCTACAGGGCAAGAGGCAGTAAGTCACGGTGACCTGGAAGGACAAGATTTTACTGCTCTGGCAGCTCTGCCCCAGCTTTACACATTTCTGTACTGTTTCTTACTTCCTCCCCACTTTTCTGCTCCCTCTTTCTTCCTCTTTCAACCTGTGGAAGAAGTGACCATTGGAACCTAATGGTATTCAACACAGAACCTTAATCTCACCTGCCCAAAGTATCTTCTCTGCTTGAAGTCAGTAGAGTTCCAGCTGTCATGTCCAGCACATGAGGTTGTGTAGTAGAGTACAGTGGACACTCAGCAGGTGGACAGTCCTGGAGAGCCAGGGAAGGTCCCCTCTCATCACAGCATGGGGAGGTTTAGGTTGGATATTAGGAAAATGTTCTTCACCCAGAGGGTTGTGGGACACTGAATTGACTCCCACAGGGAGTTGTCACAGCCCCAAGGCTGCCAGAGCTCCAGGTGTGTTTGGACAACACTTTCAGGCACAGGGTGGGATTTTTGGGGTATCCTGTGCAGGGCCAGGAGCTGGACTGGATGATCTTTGTGGGTCCCTTCCAAGTCATGATATTCTATGATTCTGATTCTATGATTTTGTGACTGTGTCAGGGACTTTGTATATGCAGGAGGTCCACCCTTATCCATGTGTGAGTTTCAAATGACACTCTGAGACTCAGGAAGAAAACATCTCCTAGGTTATGGTCTTCACAGATCTTCCAGAGAGCTGGAAAAGCCTTCATTTCCTGTCCAAGGTAGAGTTACTGTGTAACACTGTGATTTGAAGACCAATTCTTCCATCATTCCCAGACACAGTCATACCTTCCAAGAAGTAAAGCATCATCTGGAATGGCATGGCTGAATTACACCTGCATGAGCACATCTCATCCATGGGGGCACATCTCTTAACTGGAAGAACATCAGTTGTAGATGATCAGTGTGATTAATAACTGGAGCAACTAATAATACTACTGAATCAGTCTATTGGTTCTTGAATCCCAAAGAATTTAAGCAAGTTGCTATCCATTTATATTTTCTCATAGGAACTAAGATACTTAGGGACTCTGTGTAAATACATGTGTTTGTATACCTAATACATGTATCTATTTTAATATATAAATCATGGTATTGTCTATGTGAGCAGAATATCTAAAGCAATTATCACCAAGCTTTTTCCAAATACACAGAAGTAGCTGAGAGGCAGAGGTTGCAAGCTGACATTTGTTGAGAAGACTGACAAAACTGATAAAATGAAGATAAACATACATACAGGTAAAGATAAGCAAGAATAAATGTTCATATAGATAGATTCAGTCTGATGGGACTGATGGACTTGGGAAAGAACATCACTTGATGCTCCTTGGTACTTGGATTTTCATTCACTGGTGACTTTTTTCTTTCCATGTCTTAGTCAGCAAATAAGGTGCTGGGATAGCACAAAGCCTTCTCAAATCAAACACTGTCTCCACATTCCCCCCTTCAGTGACAATAATAATCTGTGGCTTTACAACTGGAGACACTAAAGACAAAGGTTCTAATGAATTACAGGAAAAATAACCCATTAGGCACAATTCTGGGTACATTCTCATGTGCTGCTTTGAAAATAAGTTACCTTAACCCAACAGATTGGAATTTCTAGTGCCTTGTTGTGTGGCACAGGGAGCTGATAGTACTCAGTTCTAGAAGAGGAGCAGGATCATCTTGATATTAAAGCCTGTTCTTTGGCCTTTGTTTCCCAAAAGGATGGAGATTTCTCTTACCAGTACATTCATGAAGAAAATTTCTCACCCTGAATTTAACCCTGGTAATGTAAGTCAGAATCACCACAATTAAGTGTTTAATCTTGCCAGTGCCCTTTTATGCTCAGGGTTTATCCATTTTATCACTGTATTGATTAAACAAAGTATGGCAACCAATTATTTTCTCTTCTGTTTTGCATAGCTTTTCTTACTGTACTAATATTTTTTTCCCTCCCTCCTTCTTACAATTGGAAATCTTTTGAATGAACCTGAAATATATTTCAATTACCTAATAAAGAATTAATATTTAAGAATGAGCTAAATAAAATGACTAAGGTGGAATAAGCAAAAATAAAAATAATAAAATAAGGGTAAAAGCATTATTTAGGACAAGAGGAAATGGCCTCAAGCTGTGCCAGGGGAGGTTTAGATCAGATATTAAGCAAAATTTCTTCACCAAAATGGTTGTCAAGCATTTGAACAGGCTGCCCAGGGCAGTGGTGGAGTCACCATCCCTGGAGGTATTTAAAAGGCGCGGCACTTGGGGACGTGGGTTAGTGGTGGGCTGGGCAGTGCTGAGCTTGACAATCCTAAGGGTCTTTTCCGACCTAAATCATTCCATGATTCTATAAAAAAAAAGAAAGGTGGACAATTAAGAGTCCATTAGGAGGAAATCCAAACATAGCACCATTTAGACCTCTTTTTCTTTATTTTCTGTATGTGGGCCATGCTAAAAGTGGGAATTGTGTCCCTCCAACGGAGTTGCCTAAAGATGGTGCCTAAATTAAGATCACTGTGACCATTTCCCTTCCAGTTACTGGAAACACAGATTCCAGAAGAATTCCAGAAGCTCTTAGAAAGGTAGAGGGGTGGCTGTGATGTGAAAGGTGATGCCAGCATAACAGAACAACCAAGTATTTGTTATCAGGGTCATGGTGTCTTTTGTAGTTACCTCGAAGACACTTCGTGTGGGTAAGGCCAAGTGAGCTTCTGCCTGCAAACATCACACTTAGTGAAAAATGCATCTTTGCATGTGGAGTAAGATTTCAATATTGGGAAAATATTACAAAAATCCCAAAAATGTTAAAAAATACATTTTAAGTTTTTAAATATAATGGTTTTTAAAATAATTTAATTTAAATTTATTACAAAATAATAACAAAAAGTTATTTACAATTGAAAGCTCTACCAGAAAACCTTAAATTTTGTCAACTGAGGTTTTTCCCTAAGCAACCTTTATTCTTTTTTTTTTCCTTTTTTCTTTTTTAGATTTGAACACTAAACTCAGAAATAAATTATTCATTAAGTTTATTTATGAATAGACCCGACTGCTGAATGTTCTTTTGCATCAGGAATTGCCTTTTCTTAAGAATGAAACTTTTCTTAAAACTTGGCAGTGTTAAAGACATTTTCTGTAATCCAGTAAAATCTTTTCACATTCTTCACAAATTTTTCTGTGGATTGTGTTTCACCTACAACACATCACTGTCAGTGATTTTTTTATTTATAAGTTGTGTTCATTTTTTAAATGATATGAAATAGGAAGCATGACAACTGAAATTTTCAAGAAAATCAGAACCTGAGTCTCTTTGCTCTTTAAGACCAGAAAGAACTCTCAGCATTTCTAAAACGGTTTTTGAAGCAAATTGATGAATTTCTCAGACACCTGAATTTTGGACAGAATATTTTTTTTGCATATTAAATTCTTTTCTTTTTTCTTGTGTCAGGGTACATCAAATTCCAGTTAGTACGAGGAAGACAGAGTGATGGAGGTCATTTTACTCAATACTGAGTGTCTAAAATTGACTTGTACAAGCCCCCTAAGCCATTTCAATGTCAGAGGAAAGGGGCAAACATCTCCTGAGTATTTCATCCCACTGCTTGTGAACTTTACAACAGGAGGAATCACCACTCCTGTGAGGACACCTCCTCCTTGTGCATCTGTCTGCATAAATTGGTGTTTAATACAAGTTTTACATTTAGAGGGCTGAAGAGAAGTAAAATGGGAGCCACTTTAGAAATATATTGTTTGGGGCCTGGAGTGGGTTGACAATGGTTGGGTTCCAGGTACCCACTGAAGCTGTTCTATCACTCCCTATGCAACTGGGCAGGGGAGAGAAAATACAGCAAAAGGTTCATGAGTTGAGACAAGGACAGAAAAATCACTCACTGAATACCATCACAGGCAAAGCAGACTCAGTTTAGGGACATTGAATGAATTTATTACCAACAAAATGAGAGCAGGATAATGAGAAATAAAATAAATTTTAAAAACACCTTTCCCCTGTCCCTCTCTCTTTCCCGGTGGTGCAGGGAGACAGGAAATTTCCAATTGGCCCAGCCTTGGCTAGCAGCGGGTCCATCCTGAAGCTGCCAGGGATCGGCTCTGCTGGACATGGAGGAGCCTTCTGGCAGCTTCTCACAGAAGCCACCCCTGCAGCCCCACCACTACCAAAACCTGGCCACACAAACCCAATCCATGGCCATAAATCAGGGATCAGCTGCAGCACTGGGCTCATCTGTTGCAGTCTTGAGGGCTGAGTCCCTCTGCAGCTTGATCTAATCCAAGAGGAGAGATGAAATAACACCAGAACAAGGCTAAACAGCTAATTGAAAGAGATCCATGGGCTAATCCAGAACTTTTTGACCTGGTTTTACTCTTTCAGCTTTCCCAGCAGCAGCAAGTCTGGCCATAACCTGGCTTAGCTGGGGTTTGTAACATAAAATCACTGGACTTCAAACATTCAGCTATGGGACAAGAGGAAACGGCCTCAAGTTGTGCCAGGGGAGGTTCAAGTTGGATGTCAGGTAAAATGTCTTCATTAAAAGAGTGACTGAGTGTTGGAACAGGCTGCCCAGACTAGTGGTGGAGTCACCATCCCAGGAAGAGTTTAAAAAAATGAGCAGGTTTAACACCTCATGATTTGGTTTGGAGGTCATGGCAGTATTTGGTCAAAGGTTGGACTTGATAATCTTGGAGGTCTTTTGCAACCTTATTAATTCTATAATTAGTTGTTCCTTTTGCTTTTTATCCCTTGATCTACTATAGGTTCTTAAATCCTTTTGTTCTTAAATCATATGTCAAATTTTAAGACAATCAAAACAATATTCAAAAAGGGCTATTTAGGGTGAGATAAATCTTCCTTGGAAGAGTTTGTCTCTGTATTCTATAAACCATGTGCTGGGATTCACTCATCAGCCTCTGTTTTTAGCTCACCTAAATCACAGACTCATAGAAAGCTTTGGGTTGGATGGGACCTTTCAGTTCCCCTGGGAAGGGATCATCTAATTCCAAGCCCTGCCATGGGCAGAGACACTTCCCACTAGAGCCCAGCATGCCACTGAAATTAACTTATTGCACCTAAATTCAGGCACTCTGACACTTTCTGATAGCTGCTTTTAAAACCTGTCAAATCACAGCTCTGAGCCCTACATTCACCTGCCACGACTGTAAACAAATATAAATAGTAAAATTTATTACTTTGTTTATAAAGTATAAATCAGGTTTTCAATTAAATTTTCAGTTGTGCATGTATTTTTTGACAAAATTAACACACAGGTAGATAAGAGCCACCTCCAGCTCCCCAAATTCAGGTAAATCTACACAGGAGATCATTCACTGAAGTTTTTAATGTTATGCTTCATTTTGTAAAAATAGGAAGATGTTTCAACATTTTCAAAATAAAAATGGAGGCAATATTTCATTGAACACATCCAGCCACAAAGGAAATCTAAGTCTAAAACAAAGTTAAAATCAAAGTCAGCTAACCAAAATAGACTTGGATTAAATGCTCATTTAAAATCCAATAAAAAATATTTCATTTTTGATTCAGCACAACCTAATAATTTTTCTTGAGCTTGTTATTTTCAGCAGCAAACTGAAAAACATTCCTTTATCCAACTATTGCTGTTACTAGAAAGATTGAGTTATGGCCAGAGAAGCATCAAAAGGGAATATTTTCAGTGCTGAGCACTGGAGCTGGAGCTTGGCAGAGCCGACAGACAACTCTTGTTCTAATCAGGAAGCAATGTGCTCCATCCTTGTGCCAAGAATGTACAAGCAGCTGAATATTCCATTGTTTTTATTTACTTGTTTTTCAGGTAGCTCAGGTATCTCTAACTACCCTTAAAATAAGGAGAAAAAAGACATTACATTATTTGTATTGCCACTAGCTAGAAAATGATGGATTCCCCCAGCATCGCTGGAGGGGTTTTATGGGATTTGCTTTTATATTTTTTTTAATCTTCCCTTCATTAATATTTAAGCCTAAACTTAGGGAAGTGAAAATGAATACATAACAAACAACAACCCAAGTTACTCTTTGTAGGTCTAGTTTGAAATTCAGAGCACTGGTAGCTGGTGAAAATATCAAATGGGAAATATCTATTTTGTGGGACATGTTTTTACTGCACCTTAGCAAGAAGCCAGTAACTATTCCTAATGCAATGTTGTGCTGCCTCATTCACTAATTACTGTAAATTGGCACAGCTTCATCCTACTAATAGAGCACTGCCAGATTACTCAAATGGATAACCTGGATCACTGCTCAGTAATTTATTTTGCAGAATCTCATAACTAAACTCTGTTTCCCTCTTGGAGAGAAAAATAAATCTCATTTGATGTAAACTGAACTTGGTTTTGTGCCTGGTTTCAGGAGAACTTAACTAAAATTATTCTACTGGCTTGGTGGATGGTAGAATCCGGGAAAAAAAATTAAAGAAGAAAAACTTTTTCATGTAATTAAAAAACCACCCAAAACCTCCAACCCTGAAACGCTTAATTAAACAGTTGCAGAGATAAGTGGCCAGAGGCAGAATCTGGCATGGAAAATGCATTGGAGAAGCCATTCTAAAGGACCCAGTGAAAATGTGTTTTGATTTGATTAAGTTAAAAGTTTTCTATGAAAAAAAAAAAGAAAAAACATTCTTCAAAGCAGTAAACTCAGTAAGTTCCTGCAAGATTATTAATGGCAGAAAAAAAAAATTCTAATAGAAACATAATTTGGCCTGAAAAAAGAAGGTCCAGTTTTGAATTTTTTAATCACCAGCTTACTCAAAAAATCTACCCAGTGCTCTTCTAGCCAGTCCTACTCAACTCATCTTTTCAGTGGTTTGAGCTTTGCTTTTAGAGTGATATGTAGGGTTACTCCAAGGGTCAGGTTTTGCTCCAGGAGTGTGAAAAATAAGCAGAATCCTCAGTCTATCTAATTCTGTGTGCATCTGTCCTCAGGTTTTGACATGGATATGTTTTGAGCCAAGGTAATCAATTACCAAAATATTATCATTCTTTTATAACACCAGTATTTTCCTTGATTTCCAGCTTTGAAAATCCAGTGATTGCTTAAGAAGCAGTTTGCTACAAACAAGTAAATGAACAAAAAAAATTGTTACTCCCAGAAAAAGCTACTATTCAAAAATAATCTACTTTTAAAGCATTAAATACAACAGGGGCTGATTCAACATTTTAATTATTTACAGCTGGAAAAATTGAATAACTAAAAAACCAAGATACATTTAAATCTTATACACTTGCATATAATTAGGGGTTTATGAGCCCCTGTTTCAGCTTGATGAAAAGGTTGTGGAATTAGCAGGCTGAAGCAAGTACAATTTTTATGCAAATAACTAGAGGAAAGCAAGACAAGCTCACAATCTGACCCTCTCTGCTTATTTTAAAGCTGTTAACTCAGTGAATTCTAAACCCAGCTTTCATTCTAAGAGCAAAAGTATTTTCATGGGGGACAATTTCCAGATGGGCTTCATGCTTTTATTCCCCAGACATCTCCACTGTAAAACACTCAATTAAATGTTGCAGCTTTAACTGTTAGCACTGACCTAATAACTTATTTTCTCATAGTCATTTTATTTTAAATTGTTTGGAATACTTTGGTACAAAACTTGCATGCAATTGCTCTAAAAAATATAATAATAACTTAAAGTAGTGACTTTTGATCCTTGTTAGTAGGAAAGTGTTACAGGGGATAAAAAGTTTTGTCTCCAGAAAATATCTCCATAATGAAAAGAAGCAGTATTCAAATGTGCATAAAGTCACTCTGTTGGTAAGGCAAAACAAGGTATTTCTCTTGCACCCACTTCACAGTATAGAAGAAGTACCCACTGCATCCTTGCATGCAAATACTGACCTACAACTCCTGCATTGCCATGGCTTTATCTACATGATCAAGGTAGAGAATATTCTCATTCAAAAGGTGGCCATGCAATATATCAGAATTTTTTTCTATTTTTTAAAAATTTTTAAAGGATTCTCAGTCTAATCTGAAATCCATGAATGTCTGCAGCAGATCTGTTGTATTCACTGGGCTTTGCAGTACAACTTCAACCTGCAGAAACTGAGTCAAGCAATGAGTGAGGCAAAGGGTCCCTCTCTGTGTCCCTACTCAGGCTCGCTGGAGGGATGAAGTGAAAGGTTTTTTTTTCAAGTTTAAAGTGTTTAATCCAAAACCTGTTTCCAAATTAATATAATTGTAATAGGAGTCCAGGGGGAACCTGCTCACTATGTGCTTTGGCTTTGAAAAATATGCGATTGATTGACCACATAAGCAGTGCAGGACTTCTGGTTGTGAAGGCTGCCATTTGTGCCAACAGCATTTTGGGATTCCCTTTCTGTTCCAGGCATTAATCGAGTAGAACTGCAAACCAAAACCAAGCTACAAACCTCACATTGGGGCTGTTTCTCTCTCTTGGTACCTTCCACTCCCTCCACCACCTCCAGCTGCTCTTCCTGCCATGACATGTGATGAAAAAATGGCTTGGAATTGCACAGAGCCATGAAGAGTGATGTGGAAAGCCAAAGCAAGGGCAATTTCTCATCTGCCCTGAGGGTCCAGTGTCCCAGAGGAGTTATCTGTGTTAGCTTTGTTCCTTTTCCATGTGATGCCACTTGAAGAATTAATACAGCAGCCTGGTGGGGGCGATTATTGCTGTGCCAGTGATACCCAGATCTGTATCATCCTCTCTCAGAACAGAAATTCATCCCTGAGCAGTGATGCTGTCAGGTTGAAGCAGCAGACTGGGACTTGGCTCATCACAAACTGCAAACACAGGAAGGATCCACAGGCTGCCTGAAGATGAGGCAGTTTGAACCATTTTTCCTTATTCCAGGCTTAGAATGAAGCAGCAACCTCCTCCCGCCCCATTTTGGTGCTAAGAACCCTGAAGAAGGTGAGAAATCTAAACCAGATGATAGTCTGCCAAATTGATGCTCAGTTTGAACATTATATTCACTGAAATTACATAAGGATGAATCAAATGAACAATACTAGGCAAAATCCATGTGAGGCAACTTTCTCTAAAACAAGAAGAAAACCAGGATTGGGGTCTTAATTCATAGAAGCTGTACTTGAGTGGTTCAGTAATTCAAGCAGGGGGACACACAGCTTTTAGGCAACACAAAACAATCTCCTCTTCCTGGTTTGGTATCTTGCTCTAAAGAGGTGCTTCTAGGTCACACAAGATATCTGAGGTAAAACAAAGTCTTAGACATACCACGTCATGCAACCCAGAGATAGCTCTATTTCCTCTCCTGGAAAATAAAGTAATCAATGTGCTAGAACATCACAACAATGCATTTCAAGGAGATTTACCCTTCTGCAACTTCTGCCCATTCTGACTTTAACAAGGGTAGGTAAGGGTGCTACCTGGGCCTCATTAAAACATAGAAAGAAAATGGTACTTAGTGCAGAAGCTACTTGTGGTCCATCTCTGAACCCAGTGCAGATTTATGGGAACGGGAATGAAGGGCTGCTTGGAACATACAGGTATTAATTATTACTCCACTGCATCACAAGTACCTTTAAATTAAAGAGGATTAGGCAGCTGAAGTGGAATGGACAACCATGGACTCCAGGGTGGAGTCACCGTCCCTGGAGGGATTTAAAAGCCACGTGGTTGTGGCACCTGGGGATGTCATTTAATGGTGGGCTTGGCAATGCTGGGTTAATGGTTGGACTCAGTGATTTCAGAGTTCTTTTCCAACTTAAATGCTTCTGTGACATCCCACAGTCCACACTGCAATGCCCACCTGCACCCCTCAGAGCTCCCTGCAGCCCTGGCTGCTGATGCCAACCCTGACCAGTCACTGGTACCAGCTCCTAATCTGAACTTCAGTACTGTGACCTTTGGTTGACAAATGTCAGTGTCCCTTTCCAAAATATTTCACAAGAGTCTGTTCACCTTCTGAAAACTTACAGTTGGAGATATGCTAGTGTGGGATTTATGAATAATTACATGAGCATTTCTGAGATTTTAATTTTTTTCTCTTTTTGTCTCCACTTTTCCTTCTTTATCACTCCCTGCAGTAAAGGATGACTAAGACTGGTGGCAAACCAGCCTTTCAGAGCATGCCTGGCACACAGATGATATTATTCTCATTGATATTGGATGGAACAAGCCAGAGAACCAGGTGTGCCCTGGGACCCAGAGAGGATGTGTGGGAAGAAGAGAGCAAGCTGTCAGAAAAGTGAGCGTGGGACTCGCAGGACACGATACGTGTCATCAGGACTCTGCAGTGTGTGAGAGCACTGAACCCGTGGATGCCCTCATGGTTACAAATAGAAATGCTTTTCTCACAAAACGTGCTCCACTTTGTTCTGCTTTCCTACCCGACAGCTGGTTGAGCTGCCTTAAAACTTGAGAGCTCGGCAACTTCTCCCCAGTTCCTTTCCCCTTTCCCCAGTCCCACCCTTCCTGCTTCTGCTCTCTTTATCTCTTTACACTGAAAACGTTAGCAACGATAACTAAACTTTTAATTTTTTTTTCCTATACCTGAATAACCTCTTGTGTGCAGGATATTTTCTGCTTTAGGGCACAATCTGTTGCAGCACTGCTGTAACTGCTGCTGAGGCACCTATTGTCATTCGCTCTGCCTCGGCAACACGGCGCTCTGTAGTGCTCCTCATCTGTGAACCCGGTGATTTATTGATAATGCTAATCTTGCTTGAAAGTTATAGAGCTTGTAAGTCAAATGTGTTTAGGGGGAGAGATGGAGATTCCTACTCCCCAAGTTTTACTCTTTGCATGTCACAATAATCGAGTTTCTCAGCCGGCGCTGGAGGAGCTCAAGGTGCATCACAAGCGTGAATGGAGCCTCTCCACGGTACCAAAAGGAGGTTTTTTACATCCTCATTAAATGCAACAGGGAAATTGGGAACCAGAAATGACAATACATAACTTAACCTACCTCACATCAAATAACCACATAGAGCTGAGCCTCAAGGGGATGCTGGGCAAGTTTTACATTATCGCTTTTACTATATCTCATAATTGATTTGTGCGCCCATATCCTCTGTTGAAAACACAATTTTCTATTAAAAACAATTTGGATGGGTACTTTGTTATTACCTTTCCTATATGATACTCTTCTATGGTAAAGGATGCTCCCTGCCCTGAAGTGTTTTCTGTCTGATCAACTCAGACAGACAAAATAAGTTTTATAATCCCTATTTTGCAAATGGGGAAATAAGAGATGTTAAGGAGACAGCTTTTTCAAGATCCCAGAAAACGAGATTTTCAGATATCATAAAGAAATTGCTAATTCTGACCACTTAGGAAAATACAATTATTAGACAGATAAATAGGTAGATATAAAATTGTCCATTTCTTCCTCTCCTTATTACAGAAGGATCTGGATTTTACTTTCATTGTGGTATTCAGCTCTTCTTCAACATGGGAAGATGCTGTTTAGATCTATTTTTCAGATGATGATCTCTGGCACAGAAAGGCTAAAGTTTCATTCTAAAAACAGATTTGAGCACCCAAATGCCTCTGTAATCTCTTGAATTCAATATTCTGATGTTATTGGGACTTGCAAGAGCCCTGTTCAATTTTGTCCATACTCTAGAGATGCCTAAAGTCCCTTAAATATGTTGGCACACCATTCCCTGGGGTCTGATGCCACCAAGCGATTAGAAATCCTAATTATATCAAAAACAAAGCATTCCAAGTGTGTTCCACTGAGTGGCTTCCCTGAAAGGCTCCTTAGAGGCAATTATGCTTTTTTTTTTAAATTTTTTTTCCTTCCTGAAAGTTGAAGTGGAATTTTCATCTTATCAGCAGTTTAGTGTATAATCACTTAAGATAGATACAAGTCTCATTCCTAAAATAGGTTTCACTGTCTACTCATAATGAAACTGCTTTCAAAAACCCCCCTGGAGGCATCTGTTGGTGGCAAGGGCCCAGATCCCACCCTAATGTCAGGCTTTCAACTGAAGTGCCCAGTTTAGGGTTCACTCACTTTTTAAAAATTGTACTTTACTAGAAGTTAACCATCCATTGTTGATAGGACCAGGGGGAATAAGCTGAAGGAGTGCAGACTTAGATTGGATATCAGGAGAAAATGCTTGGTTGTGAGGGTGCTGAGGCTCTGACACAGGTTTTCCAGTGAAGCTGTGGCTGCCTCATCCCTGGAAGTGTCCAAGACCAGGTTGGACAGAGCTTGGAGCAACCTGGGATAGTGGAAGGTGTGCCATGGCAGGGGCTGGAACTGGATGATCTTTAAGTCCCTTCCAACCCAACCCATTCTGTGATTCTGTGATTCCTAAAAAGGTTCCCTTGGAGTCAGTAAGGAAATTAAGATCTTGCCCATCTGAAATCCAAATTGTCGCTTCTGAAGGTGCTGGTGTCTCACCACAAAAAGAAAGGGAAATTTACTGGCTAAGATCCTAAATCAGGCAATTTAGTTTTCACGTTCCAGGTAAGTCAGATATGTAAGTCAGTGCTAATCTCCTACTTCCTTTATCTCCTGCTCCTGGTTAAATGCATTTCATCTCATGATCCCCATCCTTCCCTCAGGAATCACCTGTAGTGGTCAAAGCTTAGAAAATTAAGTCTAACAAAAACAAAAGAGCCTTTCCCAGAGCATCAAATCCCAATGGCAAACATTGTGTTCACACTGAATGAGGGCACAGGTGAAGTGTCAGCAGTGACACAAAGGAATGACACAGCGGGGTGGCTGGTGGTCACTGGGGCTTTAACAGGGCAGTTGAGAGGTTCTCAGCCAGGTGCAGGAATTAGGGCACAGCAATGATGTGGGTGATTATGATTAGATTTTTTGCTAATATGGTATCTAAATATTGCCAGTGCAGTATCTGAACTACCACTCCATCACCTGTTACAATGGTTATAGTGACATCATGTCATTGTCCCTGTGAGGGGACCACGTTGACACAGGAGTTTCAGCAACGGCTCTTTGCTTTCCAAACTGCTCAGAGGGGTCTAGTTGCAGCTGGATCCAATTTGTCTCAGATTTGGTCAAAACTTTATAATTAAAGGCTTATAATATATCCAAACCAAACGGGTTTGGGCAGAAGCTTAGAGATTTACAGTCTTTTGCCTTGCAGAATTCACATTTACAGAGCAAAAAAGCACCTATGAAACTATGTCAGTAATTTTTTCTCCGTATCCAACAAGATCTTGGTGCTTTTACACACCTTCCCAAAAGTGAGTCTTCCCTGTGTTTGGGCTGGATGTACCCTGCAAGTGTCCCTGCCAGGGCAGGGATCCAGCCAGGAGCTGCCTGCAACTTGTGGAGACCAGTTTACCCAGTGGCTCAGTCTGCAGCAGGATTTTGCACTGTGCTTCACAATGATGTGCACCAAAGTAAGCTGCAAGGGTTTCAGCTGCCAGTCTTTGGGATGCATTAATTATGTGAGATCCAGACAGCTCCTCCTGCAATATACCCCTGGTGTTGTTATCATGGGAAAAGGCACATTTCCCACCAGAGGCAAGGGAAGGGAGAGGGAGGCTCCGTGTGTGGGGTGGGGTTGGAGGGTGGACACAACAGATGTGAAGACCTGACCACCTTTCATTGCTGCCACAGGGGCTGAGGGCAGATCTTCCACTTTAGTGGAGTCAGTCACTTACTCAGTTATAGGTTCAGATATGATATAAAAACCTTTGGTTAGGCAGCTGCTTCAGAACAGTGAGGATATATTTGAGACAAAGACAAAAAAATGTAGGTCAGAGCATGTCTGGCCCTAAGTGAGTTGACCTGTGTCAGAAATTAATTACCAGAGAAGGGACCAAAGCCCACATTCTGAGATTTATGATTACTTACTCCCAAAGACTCTTTAATAACAGTATTCATACCTCTGTGCAGTCTTATTAATGGGAATCTTGATGTTTCTAGACAATTAAAATGTTATGTATCAAGAAAAACTCAGCTAAGAAGTCAGTGACAATTCTGGGGACCAATGTCAGTTTTCTTTTACAGTGAACTCCCAAAGACTCTATTCCTGCTTAGTTCACTTTCTGTAGCTCTATGTGATACCCTGTGCAGCTTCACTAAGAAAAGAAGACAGAGCACTGAAATAATCACTTTTTCGCTTTAAAAATACTGACATATATCTGTATCTATCTGTCAAACCAGCTCCAACCCTCTGAAAACCACTGAAGCTCCTCTCCAGCCTTCTGGCTTTTGTCTCCACTGAGTGAGAGGAGGCAGACGGCCGACATGAATCAAATATTCACGACTGCAAAATTCTCTCCCATCTGTTGTAAAACCAGTGCAAGCATGAACAACCGAGAGGTGAAACAATTTTTCAACCTCCCCAGCAATCTCATAAATTATCTGCAGCTAAATAACCTAGAAAGCAGAGCAGAGTCTCCCAGCCTTAGGTAACAATTACACTATGTGAACTTTGAGAAACCTCATGCTAGCACTCAAAATTAGGAGCTTAATACACAAATGAATTGTGAAGGCTTGGTGACAGCAGTGTTTAGAAAATGCTTTTTTGCAACCCACCCAGTTGTTGTTTCAAATTGTTGCTGAATGGGGAAGCGTCGTGGATGGTTTCGCTGGGGAAGGGGAAGTGTAGACTGGTTTTGCCTCTCTCTTAAATGCTGAATAGCCTTGATTTTCTTGCCCAGGAAAGACAAGGGAATGTTCAGTCCTCCTGCTGGACATCCAGTGTTGCATTTCAACACCAGTGCATCTGTTTGACTTCTGAGGTTTTCCTGAAGTCAGAATGAGATTTTAGTTCTTAATGCCAATCCCTGGAAATGTTTTTGAAAGCTGTTTCTCCTCCAGTTCAAAATGCACCAACATTTTATCAGGCCAAGACCAAGCCTCATTCATGCTGTTTTTATTTCCTAGTCATCTGCTTTTTCTCACCCTTCTAAATAAATATAATTCTGATGGCCCTCAAACACTATAAATCACTATTTTAAACATGTATCCACCCAGCACAGCCATTCATCAATATTTTGCACTTTTGAGCCTTCCACCAACACTTTTGCACAGCTCAGAGTCACAAATTCTCAGTTAGATGGAAAGGGGGAGCTCACAAGCAGGAGATGATGATTTCCCAGGAATCCCACAGCTCCTTTGCACAACAGGGCTGGGCTGAGCATCCTGTGACCCAATGAGGTTTTCAGTGGCTGTTGCTTGGTCAGCTGCTTCCAAGGGGGAAGAACACGAGAGCTTTTTTTCCCCAGAAGCCCAGGAATGGTTAGGATCAGCTGCCAGGGATGCAGACAAATCATACCTGAGCTCCAGGCTGGCCTCCACTGGTAAATTTTCACAGGTCCAGCTGATGTTTTTAGTTCACAGCTCCCTGGACACTAGAGAAAGACAACTGTGATTGTCCCCATTTTACAGAGATGAAAAATACAGCAGAGAGAAGCTGAAGAAGTCATCAATAAGATTTAGGAATAGAATCTCAACCTCTCTGCACAGACATGATGCCATGCTGCTATTTCTTCTGCTTTTCCCTAAGGGCTCATCTTCCCGTGGAAGCATCTGAGGCAATGTGCAGCCCACGTGCACACAAAAGCAGACAGTACTGATACACTCAGGCATCTCTGACTCTCCAAAACCATAAGCACATCCACCAAGAAATAATTTTATTCAAGAAAATTGCATGTTTCTCTTAAAATATGTTCCCATCTTCTGAATTGTTTCATAATTACATGATCTCCAAGTAACTGCTTTTCCTCCGGTGCCTCATAATCCCTTCTACTCTCATTTTTCTTGGCATTTCTACTTTTTTTCCAAGGAGTGCAGGCCTCAAGCAGGTGTCTCAGGTGTGTTCTCATGAGTACTTAATAGCAGCATATTAATCTCCTCTGGCTCTTTGATTTAATGCCTCCCAAAATAACACTGGTCTATGTTATTTATTTTTTTCCTGCTCTGGTACATAGCAGGCATGTAACAATTATGCTGCTTACTCTCATCCCAAATTTGTTTCAGCATTCATTTTTTCCCAAGTCTCTGTTTCACCTACTGGCAAATAGCTCTATTTCTGATTATTACACCCAGGTGAAACAAGGAGTAATTTTGCCCTTGTTTCTTAAAAACACATCTCTTCTGGTAACCATAGCAAATTGTTTTGGATTTTTCCTTATTAGTTATTCATGAAATTCAATTTATCATGATTATTAATTCTAACCTCTGCAGTGTATGAATAAGTAATCTCATTGCTTAATATTAGTGCCTGACCATTCTTCTCTGCAACTAATGACCTGTCATAGATATCTGGGTCTAACAGTCATCAGGAAGCTGGAAAGTACTTAATTACTATTAAGTTAATAAAACAATGATTGAACTAATAGTGAAAAGCTGTCAGTGTTTTGCTCCCAATTAATAGGAAAATAAATTAGGAATACACCCAGAGTGACACATCAGCACTCAAAATAATTTTTGATGCAGGGAAAATTTTGAGGCTGTGTTTCCCTTTGCCAAAATCTTGCACTGACACACGTCACCTTGGGAAAAGCACAACTCTGCCATCCCCCCTTCTCTACAGTTTACTGGGAGAACTCTCTCACACATTTCTATTACTTTTAACTTTTCTATGTGGAATACGTAATGGAAAGGCAATTCTTCCTAATGTCTAAATCTCAGTCTGAAGGACATGACCGTACTGAGAAAAATTATTTTGCACCTTTGGTACTCCAGACTTTTTAAATCCATGTCCAGCAATTAATTCCTTCACTTTTTCTGCCCTAACCTTTAAATGAGTTCAAGTTGATATCTTTATGTTATCAGATGGATATTGGCAGATTCTCCAAGCAGTCTCACAAGCATCTGGATAAGGACAACGGAGTGAGGGATGCAGGTGTGCACTGGGAGAACAGGAGATCCACCATCTGGCTTTGCTGCTGAAGCCAGTATCTTATCCAACTACTGCCTTTGGGGTCATTGTAACCTGCAAATCCTCCCCAACTCAGTGCCCAGCAATGAAACTGGCTGCAGGAAATGGCACAATTCAGAGATAAGAAAATACTGATAATCTGGGAACAGTTTTAATGACAGTTTTAAACTGGTTGCTTTACAGGTTTTGGAATTTTTCTTTTTATTGGCATAAACTCATGGAAAACGCTTGAATTTTCACAATAAAAACAAACAGACAAACAAACAAAAACCATTCATTATCCAAAGCAGGTCTTTCACCAGCAGTAATATTAGGATTGGATGGAGCCACCAACAGTGTCAGGCTTTATGGCTTCAGATAAAAAATTATGCTTGAAGTGACATTCTTATCCCAAAGAACTGGTGGTTTGAGAAAGTTTATCCCCTCAGTTACAAGGAAGGAAAAACTGCCAACCAGCTGCTAAAGGTCCCAGAACTCCTGGTTTCCCAGTCCAGAACAAATATCAAACATCTTGCCAATGTTTGAGTGAAATTCAGACTGGACTTCCAGGGCACATTGAAAGGCTAAGAAATGATCCATCACTATGTAAGTGCAGAAGAAAAAGGGGAGTGTCAAGCAGAAAAGATGAATTTCAAAACCACATGGATATTATAGACCTACAGGTAAATAATTGCACATAAAGAGCTACACATTGGTCTTTAATTGCATATAGACCTACTGGTCTATAACTGCATATAAATTTCTGTATAAGGCACACACACATAAATATTTCCTGTAGCACAACACTGAAAGTAGGTTAGTGTTTATATCCTGATGGGTTTTTATTTTTTTTTTATTTTTAACCACATAGCCATAAATTACACACTTTGTGTATAATATAAATATATGTGTGTATATAATATAAATTGCACAAATACAGATGAACTGCTGCAGTTGTCACATCATCGTTAGACAGTTTAGACTTTGAAGTTATTCTTTATTGCTCAGTTACTGTGATTTTCTGACTTTGATTGCTATAATAACATCAAAACGCAGTGCAGCTTTTAAATATATTCACTTCAGCCTTTGTTCTTAAAAGAGACCAGTTATTTATTTCTGTCTTGTGAAGAATCTCATAATCCAAGGAAGGAGTCAAGTGTCAGGAATGCTATGAAATGACTGAGGATTCATGTCCATGCTGGTTTCTACATAATAAACTTGTTTATGTTTTTTAAATATGTACATCTATATGCATGTTTGTGTATGTTGGAGAAAATATTAAGAAAGTCTATTTTTCTGTATATATATGTAACAAGTATAAGCAAAAAAAATATGGCTGCTGAGTAAATACTTTTAAATCTGAAAATCTTATCAGCATAAAAAAATAAAATATGAAAGCACCAAATATTATGTATTCTGGGGGGATTTTATGGTAAATCTAGACATTGTTATTTGTGTAAATATTTTCCCATTCAGTCATGAAAGCCCTACTAACAGGGGAATTTAAGTGGTTTGGATCTAAATGGGCTGCATAGGGTTGAAACATCCAAATACTTATTCTTTGTATCATCCAGAAACAATTTTGTTAAGCTTTTCACAGCTTTCCAAATTTAAATTTTTTTGGCTTGGTTTGTTTGTTTGTTTGATGATAGTATGAATCTTGTGATCTCTTGGGATTTTATGTCTTTTACAGAGATGAGGGCTGAAGCCCCCCTGCTCTGGAGACAGGCTGAGAGAGTTAGGGGTGTTCAGCCTATAGAAAAGAAGACTCCAAGGAGATCTCAGAGCCCCATCCAGTGCCTAAATGGGCTCCAAAAGAGCTGGAGAGGGACTTTTTACATGGGCCTAGAATGATGGAACAAGGGGGAGTGGCTTCAAACTGCCAGAGAGCAGGGTTAGATGGGATATTGGGAAGAAATTCTTTCCTGTGAGGTTGGTGAGGCCCTCTTCTGCTTGGACTTATTGCTTGTTGGAGGATGGTGAGGGCTTTGTGGGTAGGGAGCAGAAGAAGAAGAGCAGAAGCTCTTAAAATTGATAGGTGGAAGGACTCAAAAGAGAATAGGAATTTTTACAGTGTGTACATTGGTACAGCTTACAGTGTGCAGGGATGTACATTAAAAACATTTAAAAATACAGTTTGCTTGGTGCTGTGTTACTGGAGGAATTTTTTAGAGCTGACTGCTGAAAGTAAGATATGTTCCTGAAGTGTTTTTCACTGAAAAAACTTTACATACCTTGATATGAATGTAACCTGATAACACAGTAAGGCTTCAAACTTTGAATATACAGCACCCACAACATATCTATTTATATGAGTCAAGGGGACATTAGAAATGTTTCTCTGGTGGCTCTGATTTGCAATTCTGCACATCTCTTGAAGACCTACATAAAACCAACGCTTCTTTTTTTTCACTGATCAAGGCCCTCTTTTCTGAATTTCCTCAGTGAATGACTTTTCTCCATTTTGAAGACATAAAAGCACCCCAAGTTCAATTCAAGAGCTCTAGACTGCTCATGATACAATCATTAAGGTTAGAAAAGACCTCTAAGATCATCAAGTCCACCCTGTAACCCAGCACCACCAAACCCAGCACCACTAAACCATGTCCCCAAGTGCCACATCCACACTTCTTTTAAACACTTCCAGGGATGGGGACTCCAACACTGCCCTGCTCAGCCTGTTCCAATGCTTGGCCACCAAATGATGTAACTAGGATTAAAATCCCCATGAGCAAGATGCCACAAGGAATGGAAAGAACCTCTAGGGAAAAGCATTTAAACTAATATCTTTGAACAAGTGAAATATCCCTTAGTATCAACTTTATATGCAAAAGGACTCAAGAAAAATGATGGCCGGTACAAAATAAATCATGAGGTCTTCCATCATTTAATTTGCAGCTGAAAGTGAATTAAAGTGTCCAGTTTAAAACCACCATAATCTTTCAGTATCAGTGCCCCAGGGTGTAGGTTTGGACACAGCTCTACAGAAAGCATAGTTTTACCTCAAACCTCATCAACAATTAACCCTTTTTTCTTTTAAGTTGGCATAGCACTGCTGGAATATAGGTTAACCATATTTCATGGAGAGAAAAATGTCTGTAAGTCAAAATGCTAATATAGCTTTAGATTTCTTTAATTAATTCAAAATAAAAAAGGAAGAAGTGCTGGTTCTCTTGAAATAAAAGGAAAAACTTAGGTTAAAACCAGGATTTCATATCTATATAATGCACATTTTTGGTTTAACCCCATTTAAAAAATAAGATAATACTATTTCTTTGTCTTAGAGAATTTTCCAAGAGAGAAGACAGAAAGTGTGCAGATGTTAATTTGACATAGGGATTGGGACATAGAAATCATAAGAATAAATATTACATGTCTAAGCAACTCCCTTTTCTTGTTCCAGGGTGTTCAATGACTGTGTTAAACAATTGTGTAACCTCAGGGTCCCAGATTTGTGAGAGGCAGATTTTAAATATGAAACCAAATTAAGGAATCTTACAATAGCCTGTCTTGAATGGATCTAATTTAGAATCATTTTAAAGGACTGAATTTTGACATTTCAGTTATGGTAGGTTTTTGTTTTTTTTTTTTTTTGTTTTTTTTTTTTTTTTCTTTNTTTTTTGTTTTTTTTTTTTTTTTCCCATGGAATATGGATATTTTTTCATTATTATGCAAACATTAGAATTAGTTTGACTAATTATTTGACTAAGCATCCCGAGAAAGTATAAGGATGGAACTCATATTCCCAGGGATGATAATTGTGCTCATTTTGGGATCCAGGATGAATACTAATTTGACAACTTTCTCTAAATTCCATCCCTGTCTATAATAACCACCTTAGCTTAGGTCAGTGGTCTTGAAGCAATATGCAGAAGTCCTAACTGATTTCAACATTTTTATCTTCCTCAGAATTATGCATAAAATCTCTATCTCTCCTGTGAGACCATCTCGAATAAATTGCATTAATCCTTGTATTTGCTGAAACTGTCTTTCTCTTGCTAAGCCACGTGCATCCAATTATGTGAAATGGGAAAAGCTTTAAAATATCACATTCTGCCATGAAGTGTTTGAAAATCTTTGGGGGATGTTAGTTTGTCTTTAATAACAAGTCCCAAATTGTGCCTAGTGGGCCTCTTCTCTGAAAACAAAGATTCCAAACTGCTATTAAAAGAACCCCCAAAACAAAACCCCAAATTATCTCATGGCTGCTGTCTGTCAAATGAAGAATTATTCTGTAATGAAGAAAAAAGGATGAAAGGTAAAAAAGCAAATTAATTCAGAAGGAGAAGCTATTTTTATTTATTTCAAGAACTACAAGGGAAAGAAGTATTTTTTAACCTCTCTTTCCCTACCTTCATAATTAATAGTTTCTCAGTATTTATTTATAGCTTTTTTGGTTTGGTTTTTGGGGTTTTTTTTTACAAAAATTAGAACTATTTTCCAGGGGGGGAAAAAAAAGAAAAGAAGAAAAAGACTTTTAAGAATTTCTGCTAGGCATATAAAATGCCTCTTTGTTCTGCATTGTGCTACATTTTGCCTCTGTCAGACACACCATGGAGAATGTCAGTCGGCATTGGTGGGTTGTTTGGTGAGTACATTTTATTTTCAAAAATTGTTTTCTTCCTATAGAACCAAACAGCACTTGAAGCAGCTTGTTTTATTTTGTGTGAGACAGGCATTTGCTTCTGGGTGTATGAAAAGTGCAAATTAGCAACCAAACATCAGAAGAGAGAATGAGGGAAGTCCCCATTGGGTAGAGATGGGGGCTTTTTTTCCTTCTTTTTTATTTTTTTTTTCCCTGGGATCTGAAAATGCAGACATATCCACTGGGGAAAGAGGAGAGGAAAAAAATATTGCGAATTACATTCACACAACTGGTCTGATCCTGCTCCTGATGGAAGTTACACTTTTTCCCTCGGAATACACAGAGGTGTTACCTTTCTCTCCAAGGATTGGCAGGTATGAACCTAAGAATATTGTATTGGAAGACATATCCTGGATTTCCAAGCTTCTTCCCCAGCTGTTGCAGGAGCATTTTATGATCCCTGTAATATATGTACCATCCGAAAAATAATTAGGGTTTGGGGGTGTTTTTCTGCTCCCAGTACTTGTACTGCAGGGCTGTTCCAAAACTTTCCTCCTCTGATGTTTTATCAGCCTATTTCAAATTTCCATCAGAAATCTACTCATGGGCATCTTACACCTGATTGTTCTTGGACCAAAACTGCTGTTTGATGTGACTAGTCCTTCTCTTTCTCTGGTGTACACATCCTGCTGAATTTATAGATGAGTAGGAAAAGCACAAGAAGTAGCTCATGTGGGGCATAATGGGACCATAAATGTGTTCTTCCTCTAACCACCCCTTCTGACTAGTCCAAAAGTCAAATTCATGAGGATTCTTGATTCCAGTGAAATTTCTTGAACCCAGCAAACACTGGAGCCTCTGGGCTTCAAATACACCTCCTCTAGATCAAAGTGAGAAGTCAATATAGCCCTCTCAGAACCAACAGAATGGCGCTACCTGCAAGATCCTTGATATTTTAAAAGTATTTCCAGCATTTCAAAAGCTCAATATAAACAAAACAAGTCAATAAATAAATAAATATTAATAGATCCACCTTCTAACTTAAAGTTGTCCGCAACTTGAATTTTCTCCTGGACAACACAAAGCACTTTACAGCCACTGGAAAAGGATATGGCCTGTAGCGTATCCCTAATATAGAATCAAATGAATCACAAATAGGAGCATTTTTGGTCCTCTTCTTCTGTAAAAGTGATCTTTATTGGTATCCTAAAGGTAGATGCCTACATTATCTGTAACAGTGGTCAGCTGAAGGCATCCGCTGTCTCATGTACACATATTTGTATTTCTTTACCTATTGCAATCTTTTTGTTTTGTTTTGTTCCCAATCTTTTCCTGCTTCTTCAGTTTTCAGATTCTATACTCATCTTCCTTTCCATATCTGCTTTTTTCCCCCTTCTTTTTATCTCTGTCCTTCCTTGTTCCACCCTGTATTTTCATTTTCTCTGTATCCATCCTGTCACTCTCTGCTCTAACAATGCACAAAAAAGCAGAGTTACCATTTTTGTTCACTCCCAACATCATACCCTTCACTGATGCATTTTTATTTATGTTTGTTTCATTTTGGTTTACAGGTTTTGATCTGAAACTCATTGGTGTCACTGGGGTGTTGAATTCAACTGGCTTCAGGTCAAGTTCAGCAGCAAGGCTCGTGTTAAAATCTTTGTGTAAAAGAAATTCCTCAGCTTGCTTAACTAACTACCATGCTTTGGGAATCAGTGAAAAAGGTTCACTGTTAAAGATGTAGGAATACAGTGGAAGAGATTCTGTGGACAAAAATGTGTTTTTCTTCTGCCTAGACGTGGCAGGTATTAGGCTGATGAGCAGAATGCTTGTGGGAGATGCTAATAGAAAGACAGATTTTTATAAATGCACAGCCTTTAGAAAAAATGCTTACAAATGAGAGAGTCTTTGGCTGAAGATCACTTAAATCAGCAGAAGTCCTTCAATCATCTTATAACTTGGATGTTCCACAGATGCTGGAGCTGAAACTTGTCCAACAACACTGGCTTTCTAAACCATTGGTTTTAAGATTTTAACCTTGGTTTTGACTAACTTCTTCAAAGAGCTCAGTACTGACTCGTTTTGAAAAATTAACCTGAATCATCAAACAACTAAGAAACTGAATTCAAACAATTGTTTCCAATCTTCAAACTCACAGAATATCCAAACTACTGTTAATTACCTGGACAAAGAGTCTAAGCTTGGCTTTTTACAAGTCATTACTCCTCGATCAAAGACAGCTGACCCACCTCTGATGAAAGAAAATTGCTCTTTCAGAGATAATCAGCCATTGATACAAATAAAACAATCCAAATTAATATTTAATTAATATTTACTGTATAAATTAACATTTTCCCTAGCTGTATCACTATTTACCTTTGTACTTCAGTCCTACAGATATCTAACCATCTTCTCTGTATGTAAGGGTGCATAAAAATAACAGGTAAGGAGACTAAGAAACTGATCACTCTTTGAAGCTTCTGCAGTGAGGTGGAAAAGCCATCCTAGGAATTCAGACATTAACCCTGGATTTGGTAAATGAGGAGGGTGGTCTCCGAGCTGCCAAAAACTTGTGTGAAATGGGCACTTGTGTGTGCCCACATTTTCACACAAAAACTTGTGTGAAATATATCACTTTGGTCCAGACCACAATCTCTAACTCTTCCTAAATATCAATTAGAGTAGACTTGAGGCTGTTGGGCCTCAGAAAAGGATTCAGAGTGCATTGTCTTGGTCTCTCAGCCCCAGGGAACACTTGAAATCAGCTAGTGTGTCTATATTGGGATGGGTAATTCCCTTGGTGCTTAAATAGCAGACAACAAGGGAGGTTTTTTTTCTTAAGGAAGGAAGTGCCAGGAGCCAGGGTGACAGCAGGACCAGCAGAGACAGTGGGTTCATCAGCAGAAGTGGTAGTCACTTGAGAGAGGTCAGCAGAGGTATGGTGGTGATAACAAGGTTCAGTCAAGAGTCCAAATAATGAGCCAAGGCTGTGGTAATAAAAAAGTTCCAAGATCAAGACACTCTTCAAGTAACTCCATATCACAGAATCACAGAATCCCAGGACGGGTCAGATTGGAATGAACCACAGTGGCTCATTGGGTCCTGCCTCCCCTGGCTCCAGCAGGGTCATCCCAGAGCAAAGGGCACAGGATTGTGTCCAGACAGTTCTGAAATATCCCCAGTGAGGGACATTCCACACCTCTCTGGACAGTCTGTTCAGGGCTCAGTCACTGCCCAGGACAGAAGTTCTGCCTCATGTCCAGTGGAACTCTCTGGGATCAGTCCCTGCCCGTTCCTCTGGTGCCATTGCTGGTTCCCCGGAGCAGAGCCTGGGCCCTGCCCTGAGCCCTCCCTGCAGCCAGGGACACCCAGGGCTGAGATCCCCTTTCAGTCATCCCTTATGGAGGCCCATATAAACAGTCCCAGCTCCCTCAGCCTCTCCTAAGTTCAAAAATGGCAATATTTGAATTGGAAATATCGAAAGACTACCTAAAGCACCTTGCTCCAGACACAGGTTTTGAGAAAAACAATTATGAGGTACCTGTCAGGCACTATGACAAATCCTATGATGGCAAGCACAGGATGAGCAAATTCATAAGATTTGATTTGCTGTTAATTAGTTAAAACACATCATATAAAATCACCAAACTTAATCTTATAGTGGATTTATTATTGCACCTGCTCCTTCCCTCCAGTCCTGGAAAATTATAGTTTATGTTCTATTAGGGGCATCACAACTTATTACCATTCATGGAAATGTACAGTCACAAAAATCATTCTGAGCCTTTATGTTTCCAGGGGTGACTATTTAAAGCCTGGGCAGTGAAGGAAGTATTTTTTTCTGTCCTAAAGCTGATGTAAGTGGGAAAAGGCTGGGGTTCTTAGTGCTACAAGTGTTTTAAGTTATTGCTGACAAGAATGATTGGCATACTGGAAAAATTTTCGCAGCAACAAACAGTGAATGCATAAGACAAGGTAAAAAGTTACAAAATCACCAATTATAGAAAATTTTAGTCTGTTAAAAGTGCATTATTTGTCTCTGGAATTTGGCATCAGAGGGCACCCACAAAATGTTTTTAATAGGTTGAATACTTACATAAATATGCCATGACAGAAATAAAGAACACATTTATAATTATGATATTTGATGAAAAATAGAAGCCTGGGAAAGACATAAAGCAAAGGACATATTACAAGGCATAAGACTATCATATTTAATGAGATTAGGAGGCAAATTATTTTGGGAGAAATTATTCTGAACTTCCTTCTTGCAACAACCACCTTTGGAACACAGATTTCATACAGCTCCATTTGGCTGTGCTCAGAGACAGGTAAGAGAATGTGTGGGTCCATTGGGTGCACCCCTAAGGAAAATCCAAATGGGGTAAACTGTGCAATGTGTTGGTAAAAACTGAAATACCAGATGCACACCGATGTCATCAAACAACTTCTCATAAATGTCAAAGACATCAGAAATAAAGAAGTCATTTATATGATTTCCAAATCTAATTCTCTCAAGGATGGGGAAGGAGTAGTTGTTAGTCCTTCCTACCTCTGCATATACTTGAGACAAAAAAAGATGATCTAATATGAAGCAGAACTGTTTCATCCTCTCCAACTGGAAAATAGACATGAATGGGCATTTCCCCCCTGTTAAGAAGCATCAAAGACATTGACTACCAGAAGAAGGTAGGGCTTTGAGATGCTGCTCTTCCATAGAGTGACAGGAACTGCCAACCTCATTAAGCTTTGCCCTCATAAACAAGGAATTTCTGTGAGGTTAAGGAGACAACAATAAGCATAGGTCCAGTGTAACAGGAGGTAAAAAAAAACCCAACCCTAAGAACTATATATTAGGCAAGAAAATCTTTTATAATGAGGGCATAGCTAAAGTTTAACATCTGAAGGGAATATATCTCCATGGAGAACTCCTATTCTCTGCATTCACTTTTTCATTATCATTTTATCCATTAGTGTAATTTCACTGTTATAGAAAATGAATGTCAGAAACCAGAATGCTTTGCTTTATTTGTACCCAAGCCAGTGCCAATCAATACCAGAAGTATTCCCAGTGCCCTGTCAATGCACTTCAACCCTACCTTGTTGAGAGTCCTTCTTAATTGACTCCAGTGAAGCAAATCCAATTTCCACATTCTCGGTCCTTGTACACATGTGCTAAGACAGCAAAATTTAAACTATTTCTGCTCAGTTTTGTGCTGTCTGCTCTGACACTTAGAACAGAATGAGATCACCTGAATCTGCTTTATATCTTATTTTTAAGACCATTTAATTAGAATGATTTTATGCCACTGTTTCTGGGTGATATTAAAGTAATATCCTAGAGGGAAAAGCCAAATACATTATTCTACCCCATCATTGACTCTCTCTGAAACCACCTTCTTTACTTTTACTGCCGGATCTGATTTATATCCGAGACATAAGTGTCAATAACTTGTTTTTGATGGGCAAAATACTGCCAGGAAAAATGGATATAGTTGAGCATTAGGCTATAAAATGGAGTATGAAGTATAATTCAAATGGGCTTCATGACACTTGTCCCTCATATGACACACATTCTTTTCATTTCCAATTTCATTGGAACAAGGGGGAAAAACGGTTTCCAATCTGTCCCACCTCATAAAAATAGACCTGTGTTTAATTCTCCAGGACCTAAAATTATCCTTTAGATATTGTCAACCAATCATCCAAGGAAAACGTTCATGGACAAAGTAATGGAGAAATCTTCTAGGTACCGAGATGGCTAAAATATTGCTGCAGCTTCATTTTTAATGACAGCCCTCAAATATTAGTGCTAAATGCACTGATAATACTGGGATCATCTGGCATATGCTTTTATACTTTTTAGTAAATGGTGTAGTTTGGTCCATGTGTTGCTGCAATTTATACATATAATGATTTCACAAAAACAAATAGCTGATAATATTCCTTCTTTATAACCAGTGGAGGAACTGCATGCTTTGAAGCAGAGCATCTAGGAACTACTTGGCCCTACAAGATTACAAAATTCAAAGAATAACTTTTATTGTGCATAGGTGTCTTGATTTGTGTTTGTGCTTATCTGGTGAGCAACAGCAGCACAGCCTTGATGTACCTTGGCTTGGTTTTATTTGCTGGTTCTGCAGCTGGGATTGAAAATTAGAATGAAGACAGCAGCTGTGCAAGGGCCAGATGTGGTTCAGGTCATCTTCTAAGTGAGTTTGGGACTTTCTCCTGGGCAGGCTGAGAGTTACAGCAAAATTGAGTTGCTGAGCTGATGAGATTAAGTATTCTGGGGCCAGAGGCTGGCAGCCTGTGTCATATTTGGGGAGCACTTGAGTCAGAATCTCCAGGGTTTCTGAGAGGTTTGCCAGCTGAATATCAGGATCATATCATGGTGATAGAGTAGGTACAGAAATCATAGAACAAGACAAAAGATCTCCTCATGGATACAAAAATAGTTGCACTACAGAATCACAGAACCTTTTAGGCTAGAAAAAACCTCCAAGACCATTGAGTCATACTTGTGACCTATTCCCACCTTGTCACCCAGTCCAGAGCACTGAGTGCCACATCCAATTGTTCCTTGGACACCTCCAGGGATGGAGACTCCAACACCTTCCTTGGCAGCCCATTCCAAGGCTTAACAACCCTTCCCATGATGAAATTCTTCCAGGAAGAATAATTTTCCTTTGAAGAAAAGAACTTTGCAGTTAAGCATTCCAAACTGAGATTATAAAATGGTAGAAATTTTTTCTCCGTGCAAATAAAGTCAAGGAAAGGAATGACTTGACTCAGACATGCATTGCTGACTCTCTTCTCAGGATTAAAATCCAATAATGGCCTTTACATTTTTGGCATTGCAGATGTCTCAGATGCTTCAGTTCTGATCCCAGTGTAATTATTGCTGGTGACATCCACCTTAGCAGGAGTGGAGCTCCATCACCAATGGAGTATTTCTGAAAATCTCACAAAATGCATTTTGTGCAGCACAGGGCACAGCCATACTCACTGGTACCTTTTGATGTTTACATTTGATACCACTGAGGGAAGACAATCGTTATTCATTTTGACAATCCTTAACTACTGCATCAGCTCTTTCTGGGAACCAGTTCACTATCCATTATCAGACCCCTTTAAATCAGATTAAAAAGGCAGCTGACAGAACTGCAGATGAAAAAAATGGGGTTTTTTTTCTGCAATTTCTTTGTAACACTTTAAATTTCAAAATCTACTGTGGCATTTTCAGCACTAGTAATGTAGATTCTTAGTCAATTCTGATTTTTAAAGCTCTATTTTTGTAGTAGACTGCATCATTTTTCCCCTACCTCATCTGTTATGATGTTAAATTTGGCATTGGTTCCTCTTCCAGTTATGAAATATGTGTTAAATATGGATAAAAACACCTAATTGTGGGAGACTTCGAAGAGTTGTGTTACTAACTTAAACTATTCTGGGAATAATCAGCTCTACAGTGGCTACAAAAATTTGTGTAAATCTGTGTGGTTACACTAAAGACAGAGAAGTTATTCCATAGAAGCTAAGAATATGGTCCCCTGAGTCAATGGTATGCCTGATATAGCTCCACGGGAATGAATGGAAACACACCAGAGATTAATTTAAACACATTCCCACAGCTAAATGGAAAAGCCCGACTTTGGGCTGCTATAGCTGAGCTGAAAGTCACCCTTCTTTGGAGTATCAGCTTGAAGGGTAAAGAAAAGGCTGCAGATTTGACCCTGAAGGATTTAGACACAAGATTTTTTTTTCAGATGTGCAAACCCTGCAGCATAACAGGATACAAATCAGCACAAGAAACTGGTCTTTTATCTTCCTATTTTCAGATCCAAATGAAAAATATAAGATAAAATATAAAGAAATCTAGGCATTTTGCAAGATAGGTGACACTTTGATTTCATGATTAAGCAGATTATTTATCCTCTAAAGATGATTTATTTTTGCTCCATCAGTTTGTCTTCTATCCACTCACTTTAGGCATGTAACTTATGTACTTATCCTTATGCTGCTGTTGTCATTGACCAGTGAGAGGAGGGAGGGTCCTTCAGAGCACGGTCAAAGCATTTAGTATATATTTACTGGAATAATCTGTCACAGAATTATTTTTCTTTCCATTTCAATGGAATACTTTTGGCTAAATTTATACTGGTAAATCAGTTATCCCTGGATTGTGCTAAACCCTGTACAGCTCACCATGGGAGTTGGCCCAAAGCAAAATCATGTCAGGATGAGGGTAACAATCCTTTATCTTGGTCATGTCCTGGTCCTCTTATTTTTGCTAGTGTGCAAAATGATGTCCCTCTGAGCCTACAGAGGGACAGCTCTTTAATTTGGTCTCTTAAATTAGACAGAAATTAGGTAATGGAAATAGTTCCCCAGAATAGCTTTACTTGTTTGCAATGAAGTTAATGCAGGAATTACTCTGTCTGCAAATAAGTCACAGAGAAAAAAACTAAGTGACCTAATGGACTTTGTTCATTAAGATGATTAGAAACCAAACAGGAACTGGGAAGTGAGAGAAGCTAATGACCAGAACTGCAAGAATTAGCAGTAGAGAATTCTCCTCCACCCCAGTTTTCAGACACTGACCTTTATCTTTTTGAGTATTTTTCTTCAAGTGTTTTGGATTGTAATGGCACCTTTTTCCCCCAGCTCATCTCCAGTGTGTCATGTCTCAGTTTTCATTCAAGCTGTCCCTACAGCTTGTCTTGTGATTTTACTCTTTTGGACAAATTGAAGCAAATTGCTCCCAGGACATATTCAAGACTAGCAAAACCAAGCAGGTTTGATTTTTTTTATTTTTATTCTTCTCCCAGGCTAAAACATGCTTCTTGACTACAGGTGCTGCTGGGTTGAGCTTTTTCCCAGTTCTCTGGCAGTTCTGAGCCTGATCTCCTGAAAAAACACATCAATTATCCCAGGTGATACCATAAGGGGTCCTGTGTTTCTTTACCACTTAAAATATCACAAATATTTCCTATGTATCTTCTTTTCATCACCACTTGGTGATGAAACTTGGAACTTTCCTATATCTCTGAGCTGTGAGGAGATCTTTTATAACCTTTCCAGCATATGGTCCTCGAAACCATTGCCTAAAGACATTCTATTGTGTCCTATCCTTCAACAGCATGATAATTCCTGCAGAACAGCAGCATATTTTGTTCCTGTTCAGGATAGCCTGCACTGGAGCCTTTTAATCAGCTAGTATGGGGCTGAGAATCACAGGATCATGGAGTCAAGAAGGTTGGAAAAGACGTCCAAAATCATCAAGTCTAACCTTTGCCACTTGTGGGGATGATGACTCCATCAATTATCTGACCAGCCTGTTCCAATGCTTAACCAGTCTTCCAGTGAAGAATTTTTTCTTAATATACAACCTGAACCTCCCCTGACACAACTTCAGGCCATTTCTCCTTGTCCTATCACTGGTTGCCTGGGAGAGGTCAACTCCCACCTCATTATAGGATCACTTCAGCTGAATTTGGCTTCTGATTTCAGACAGCTTCTTACTCCTTTATAGAGAAATCTCATTTATTTTTATGGATTGCTCTTGGAAAATGTTTTTCAAAAGCTTTTTTAAGTACTTCTGGTTAAACCAGAAATAATCAGTGTGACTCAGAGGTTTCAGAAGCAGATATAGCTCAAAACACTACAGTTGATAAAATAACTTCAAATTTTTCTGTCCTGTCTCAGTAAGTTCCGGAAGGAAAAGGATGGCTGGTGATGTGGTCCTAGCTTGCCTGCATGGATTATTTTCTTTTGTGTTAATCTGGAAGCATACAGGAAAGAATCATTCCTTAAGAAAAATGAGGAGGGTGTGTAGAGCAGTGTACAGTGGACATGACAGAAGACTCACTGCAATCAGACAGGATAAATTTTGTAAGATGAAGGAAAGAGGAGTGCAATCAAATGCATCATCTGTCATATCTGTAATTTTATATATACTTATATATGTGTATGAAAATTGTTTTGCCGTTCAAAATCCATATGGCATCAGCATGGTCATAAGGATCATTAATATCACAATTTTCAAAAAATAACATAATAGAAATTGAATAAAAAATAGGAATTGCTTTTATGAAGATGATATTGTTCATATTTGTGCAAGTCAGATGTTATACTAAATGTCTCTCGTCATGCAGATGTCAGGCTGAAACTTTTAATTGAATTGTGAAGCAATCTTTCGCAGTCACTTGGGGAAAAGAATAATGATTAGTCATTACATCTCTTATTACAAAAATTCCATCTCTCATCATTTCTATCAGAGTGTCAAAAATTTCAGAGGTAGCTGGAGTCTGACCCACACTGCGAGTGGCAGAGAGAAAAATGATAATTATACAAAGAATAGTAACAGTTCCAGGAGAGACATATGGCCCTGGTATTTCTTTCTGTTAGCTGGGAGCCGCAGCGCTTTATGGTTCAGTGATCTGTTGGATAATCACAAAATAAAATAAAAGATATCATTTGTTACAGAGAATAAGCCTCAATAATGCTGTTGAACTACAAAATGACTCCTCTGTAATCACTGGTTGTAACAAGATGTGAATGATCCCAGTGCCACACACTGTCTCTGCCATCATGCCATCATTTACACTCCTAAATGAATACACATTCACTTTCGTATGGAGACACATTACTTGGGTCTCAGAAATAGCACTGCCATAAATTTCACTTGTTATTTTATTCATATTTTACCCCTAGGAGAAGAAGTTATCCAGCAGAAAGCCTCTAGATTCTGGCAAAAAAAAAATGAGCATTGCCAATGGCTCACTGGGACCCTCAGTGGTGTGCAGTGCAAATAAAATTAGCAATGGTCACAGCTTGGTCTGTATAGAAACTTAAAATGGCTTAAGTGGCATCACTGCAACTGAGAATGGTGGTGCTCCTAAATATCTCTTTGTATGTACTGAGCTGCCTTTGCTTTCACTAAAATCAGATATTTCCTTGAATCAAACAATCATTAAGGTTGGAAAAGGCCTCGGGGATCACCAAGTCCAACTGTGAATACAAACTGCAGATATCCTTTATTTTGGAAATCTACACTTTGACCCCACTCTGTTTGTTTGAATGTGGCAATTGGAAAAACACTTCACACTCACACAGAAAATTTTTACTTTCTGCTTTAAACTGAAACAGATAAATTGTTTCATTTGTAAGATTGCCATCTAGATTATGAAAATAATGCCTGCCATTAATCCATGTCATTAGGAAAGAAATTTGAGGCCCTTTGCATTAATTCAGGTTGAAAATCCAAGTGGGAAGTCAGTCTAAAATTCTGGCTGAAGAGCACAGGTTCTCTGGCCCTGAGATGAACAATTACCACCTATCCATATTCAAACCCTCAATGAATTTTGCATCCCAAAGGAAGCTCGCTATATTCAAGCTGGGACATATCCCTGGACCAGATGAATTTCTAGACCTCAGGAAATGGGAGAGTGCTTGCCAGTTGTGCCATGGATGATGCTGGCAGCTCAACACTGGTTTCCAGTGCCTCTGCCAAGGGCCACAGAAATACTTAATGAACTGGGATACATGCAGAATATGTGTCCTGATCATATGTCTGAAGTTTTGGCAATTCAAGCTGCTCACTGCTTTGATGTGAATAAATTTTGCCCTTATTTATTAAAAACAGTGAACAGGATTCTCAAACACAATTTGAGAATTTTGGGTTCCCTTTTATGCATTGAAAAAATAGAAGGGCATTGATTTTCAAAAGTACAGTTTTCTTAAGTATCAAGAGCATAATTTCTCAGATATCACAGATCTTGAGTTTAGAATGTTTGAAGATGAAAAATCTAACAGCTGTGAAAACTAAAGGTGACAGGTTTTTTTAAGATAAAACGTTATTAAATACTTCAAGAAACTTAGATAGACTGTTTATGCTGAAATTTTACAGCTTTGGCATAACTGAGTTTTTGTTTTGGAAGCTTAATTTACAGTTACCACAGGTTATATGAGCTGTATTTTTTTTGGAGGGATTTTTTTTCACTGTCTTTTCAAAGTGTTTACACCAGAAACTGCTGAATTTTGAAACTCCAACCCTCCTGAATTTTGGGTAAACATTTGTTTCATAACATATAGTAATTAAATGTATTATTTTTCATATAATGCTTGAGATTGTAAAAACTGAAGAAAAATAATGAAGATTTTAGTTTGTTTTTGTTTGTAGCTATTTATTTGAATGCAATTGCATGATTTAATAGAGATATTTTTGAGTAAAGATTGTTAATTACACATTACTTGAAATGGAAGGCTTTTAATTATTTCTGAATATGAAGTGTTTGTAACCACCATTGCTTTCTTCTGAAATTTCCCACTTCAAAACTTTTTATCTGATTTTTTCTGAATATTTTTAAGCAATATATTTGGATTTGTTAAACTTACACACAGACACACATGAGAATATTCCTGACCTCTCATGTATGTTTGACTCGGTGTTCAGGGAACTGCAACAACAACTCTGATAGCTGGAACCAATAACTCTTTTCCATCTCTGTGCCACAGCAACCAGAATATTTATCCCGAAAGAGAGGAAATCATGTCAATGAGCTTGAAATGTTGTGCGGACACAAGAATGTAAAATTACAGGGAAATTAGAAGTTATGCTGGGAAAACTACTGTTCATTCATTAGTCACCTCAAAATTGTTCCATGCAATGTATTTTCCAGAGTTCCATCCAAAGGGAGTACCCAGGACCCAGGGAGGTTTCATAGGTATTTCCTTTCATACATTGCTTAGACTCTCTATTAAGCACGACAGTGATAACCCTGATTTTTTATTACCTTCTTGATTAGTCATTCACACTGTTTCCTGTGTAGGGTAAGTCTGGAAAAGAAACAGCAGAAATACTTTGTCTTGAGTGTGGTGTTTGAATCCTGTGCAAATATCTGCAACTCACCTGATCTTCCCTCTGCAACCTATTTAAACTTTATCCTCACTATCATTGTAATTAAGGTTTCAATGGTAATAGTTTGGAGTTACAATTCTAGACCTTTAGCAGACATTTCAAAAATGCCATAGTAACATTTTAATTCATGGGGATCTCGACAGATCCACAAATTCTCTCAATTTCACCCACATTTATTACTCTTTGGTGGCAAAAATATGTTTTCTCCATCCCTGTATTACTGCTGGACATGATGGGAAAATCCCTTTACCAATATCTATTGCAAATGCAGTCTAAATATTGAGAACTTTCATGTATATCTGTATATTTTGATGAAGGTACAAAATTGATGATCTTAGAGGTCTTAGCCTTAACAATTCTATAATTCTGGTTTTTTTCTCACTTACACATGCATGAATATTGATGGTAAGGGTAGTTCTGTACAAACATTTAAACAGAAGCAAGTGTATCTCCCTATCATCTAAAATGACAACTAGATTTGTCATTTCAGCACTCCAAAGTTTTCATAAAATGGATCCTAAGTCTACAGAAGCACTAAAGTGTTCTTAAGTTGTTTAGAATTTCTTTCTTGCTTCTAAATTTAAAACTAGGCTTTTGGGGCACAGGCTGTACTTTCTCTGGGGGTGTAATTGTCATGTACATATTAATATATGCAAATAAAATTGGAGTTTCAACAGCCACTATTCCTCCAAAGGTTAGATGCTCTAATTAGAGCCAAGCAATTAGTTCTAAAAAGTTTCTTTTTTTTTTTTTTTCCAGAAGCCGCACATTTCCTTAGCAGTGAAATTACATCTCAGGCCTTCCTTTTTGTTTCAAGATATGAAATAATTACAACTGTACCTTCATTTCATCTTGCCCACTAATTGCCCCCTTTTAACACAGAGTGTTTCCAATGGTGCCTCTTTGAGATTTTATGGCTGTCTAATATGTACATGAGGATAGGTGCAATGTTAGAGCAAATTGAACTGTTCTTTGTCATTCTGACACCTTAAATCCCATGTTCCCGACTGATGTGACTGGGGAACCAGCAATAACTGAGTCTTCAGGCTTAATCTTCCTCCCCTGCCCTCCTTTTTTTTATTAAATTAAAATAAATCTCAGTTTGATGTAGAAATATCATGACCCACTGAGTGCACTCAGAGATGAACGGATAGTTGAACTTCTTCCTTCCTTTACAATGAGATCTTAAATTTTAAAATAAACTGTATTTGACCCTACCATAACTTTTTGATTCCTTCTTGTAAATGAAAGAATCAACAATGATCAAATGAAAAAGGTCAGACAGTGAGAACAGTGAAGTAATTAATGTAACTTTGAATGATTCATGGGACATGATCATTTTTATCATTAAAAAAGAGTAAACAAATCAATGTAACATGCCTGTCAGTTTGCTGTCTGAAACAAGTACCCACATCCACAACATGTAACTGGAGGCAAAAAGAGTCTATTCTTCCATCATCTCCCTAAAGGGAGGCACAGGCAGCTCCAGAGGGTAACTCAGCACCCCCAAGACAACACATTTCCCTCCAGTGTGCTCATCTCTCTTTCTCCACTGATTATTTGGGGAGCTCAGAATCAGCAAGCTTGTAAAGTATATCCCTCAGCCAAGTGCCTAAAATTATCAAATATCCCAGCAAAGGGAGAGAAGTCAGGGAAATTCCTGTGGCCAAAAATAACTGCAAGATTTGCATTTGCAGAAGCTGGTGGGCAGTAGATGGGAGCTTAAATCCACTCCCTCAGCTCACAGGTGTCCCATGCACAAAGTGGCTGAGCCAGCAGAGTCCACCCTGCAACCTGCCCTCCATTTCATTCCATAAAGAGGAATATAAATACCTACCCACACAAGGTAGAGAAAACAAAAACCAGAGGTGGAGAGGCCCAAAGAGACCTGCAACAGGGTTGACGTAATGAAGATGTGACATATACAGGCAAATATGCCAAGGACTTGCCAGGTTGCTCTTGCCCAGAAAGAGAACCCAGATGTCTCCAGCAATCCAAAGCAGCAGCAGAAGGAAGGGAGCTGAGGGAGGTGGAAAGAGGCAAGGAAGCTGGAAGCCCATGAGGAATAGAAAGGATGAGTGAATAGGGAGAAAGAGAGTCCAGTGTTGCCAAAATGTCTCATTGCTTCTGTTCAGAGATATGATGACACTCAGAAAGGGCTGGAGGAGAATTTTGCAATTAGCCTTTTTTTTCCCTCCTGTTTTTCCTTAGGGGAAGGAGGAGAATGGGAGGAAATAAAGGCAAGGCAGTAAAACCCAACCTGTTCTTTTGAGTTTATGCACCAGCCCTTGCTTAGGGCTGTGCCTTAAGGCACAATATAGCCCCTACTGATTATTATAACAATTTTAAGCTTATTCCCACTTCCAGAAAATTAGTATACTTATACATGTGCATACATATTAGACATGATAGTAGCTGTATTTTTTTTAAGAAACAAAGATAAATAGATACTGAAAGCACCATCCCACCCTTATCACCCCATAACCCAATAAAGGTGGAACTGTCAGCCTCAGCCAGGACCATGGATCTACTTACCTGCCTACCTGTGTAACTATATAGGCTCTGTCTTAGGTAATGACTGATGTTCACAATTTAAAGCCTCACTACCTTGAAACTGAAGTTGATCATTTGGCAAATAAACAGGGAAAATAAAAAGATTATGTCTTTAGAGGATCCATAAATATTGGATATAATTTTTTTCTTTTTTCCTTTAATGAAGCAAAATATCATATTTATTGTGGTGATTGTGTTTTTGTGGATTATAATTTTCTCATTCATAGTAGCATTCATTTGCTGGTCCTATATATCAAGAAAACAGTCCTTTAAAATATTTTTCTGACATTTCCAGATGTAGTGAGAGGGAAATACTTTGGTTTTCATTGAATCATAGAGTAGTTTGGGTTGGGAGGGATCTTAAAGATCATCTCATTCCATCCCCTGCCATGGATAAGGACACCTTCTACTATCCCAGGCTGCTCCAAGTCCAACCTGGCCTTGGACACTTCCAGGGATAGGGCAGCCACAGCTTCCCTGGGCAACCTGTGCCAGGGCCTCCCCACCCTCACAGGAAAGAATTTCTTCCTAATATTCCTAATATTTAACTCATTTAAACTTAAATTTGCCCTGTCATTTTTTGGCATACACCAAAGTGCAGAGTACAACCAGGAGAATAATGATCTTTCTCTGAGATACACCTTCAACAAGGCTTTGAATTCTTTCCCCCGAGCTGCTGACTTTGTGAGAGAGGCTGCTGCTGCAGTCATTGCTTTCTAAAAGACGTGAAAGGTATTTGGAAATAATCACTTCCTGACAAAGCACTGACAAGCATCCTACAGTACTGATTTGGGGACTCCAGTGTTTGGGCACCTCTCTATAAAAATGAGACTAAATGCTACTCTGCAAACAAAGGACATGCAAGCAGAAACTATCTCAAACCCATGCACACAGGTGTACTACCAAAAGCTAGGATTTGAAGCATCTTCCTGAAGCAATAGGTCCTACCTCTTCCCTGGATCAAAGCCATGAGGAGATCCTCCCCTACAGTTGTGGTACAACTTCTCAGTCACTTGGCTTTTTCTCCCCTTTTGAAAGGTTGAGCAGTGCTCAAACTCCAATATTGTCTACCAGAATGCTTTGTCTAATTTGGGAAAGAAAACTATTAACATCCCACCTTCTTACAAAGGTTCTCAATACTTAATCCCTAGCTCCCTGCTCATGAAACCACACTCAGCTGACAGAGCCCCCCAAAACTATGTTGCGTCAACCATGAACCCGCTGACGCCGGCTGGGAGCAGGGAATGGATGGCATGGCCTCTTGAGATTTCTCCCAGACTTGTTTTTCTAGACCTTTATGAAAGAAGCAGCAGGAGATGGGTTCATTCAGTTCGACCACATGGGATCTTCCCTCACCAGGTTTCCGTGGAGCCAAGGTGCAGCGTAAAGCTGTCATCCCTGTGGGTAATACTCAGGGGGCAGGGACAAGGCAAACACCATCTGCTCTTTCTCCTTGGCACCGCATCTTCACAGGCTCTGGGAGGTGCATTCGTACCTCCAGGAGGAGTTAAATCAAGATCTCACTCATCAAAGATATTGTAATAGTCGGCCAGAAATCTAATATAAATGTCAAGCAGTTGTTCTCTGAAATATCATAGGCGTTGTTTGCCATATTGCTGCCTTTACCTTTCTCATGTGAATTTAGTTAGAATTGGTAATAAAGTGTTCCAAAAGAACATGGCAGAATGCTGACTGGACAAAATGAAACTTTCTTCAAGAACATTACAATTTTGTCAAAATTTTCTGGGTTAAGTAATCAAATGTTTGGTTTCATGGAAGAAAAAGAAACAGTCTGGGTTCTTCACTTTCACTTTGTCATGTATTATAGACTATGTAATGCAAATATATATAGGAAAAAATGAACTATAAATGCTAAAAAAACAGGATCAGCATGAAAAGCTCAAAAGTTTTCTGGCAAAAGGTTTTATAATGTATTTTGTTTTAAGTTCTCACACAATTAAAATAAATAGCAAATTTTGTCCAGAAACTGATGAAACCCTATATTCACACTGAAAGTCTGAAGAAGTGAAGTGTGGCCGTGAAGGTGATCTCCATTTTTCTCAGTATTGACGTAGACAAATCCTTCTAAAACTTTCTAAACACTTCACATCCAGAGTCTGAATAGGGCTTGAAACCCAAAACCTCTATTTGTCTATTCAGGTGAATTGCTGCCAAGTTTTGGAAGATATTACGTTATTGTGGTGTTTCTCAGCTCATTAAAACATTTCTGAAGCTCCTTGAATTCCACTTTTGTGCATGCTCAGAGATGTTCCTGTGTGATTGCTTTGATACCAGCGACATCCCCTAAGGCGGTTGAACTGGCAGATGTTTTCAGCTTAAAACCAGTTTACCAGTTCAGACAGACACTTCATTAAGTAGAGATACCAACACGTTCTATTTAGAAGAGTGACAATGTCCGTCTTTCATATTATAATCCAGCGCTTAGAGCACAGGCACATGTGGGAAAGAAGGCCATGTTCCTTCTCAAGGACATTTGCTCCTGCTCAAGGTTCATTTGCTCTCTGCTCAGAAAAGAAGCCACAGCATCTGGTGGGTTCAAGCTGCTTCTGCCTGAGCTCTTTTTTTTTTTTTTTTTGATGGCGACTTTTCCAGTGATGTTTGATGTAAAGAAAGAAACATCGTGATCTCTTAGTGCGCTCTTGTTGAAGAGCAGTAAGCCTGAACAGCTGACCTCAAGCCAAGAAGGGAAGAAACCCCAAGATTCCCGCTTGGAAAACAACACTATGTCCAGCACTTTATGGTGTAAAGGTGGGTGAAAGCATCTCTACACATTAAGAGAAAAGAAACAGCTGTCTTTCCAGACACTGAAAAAAATGGAGAAGGCTTTGAACTGTAAAGGAACATTTTTGACTCCAGGTCTGACCAGTTGCCAAGCTCTGGAGACCAGTAGGATCTCAAGAGATAGCCCTGCACAACCCACCAGCTCCTCACCAAGGGATCATAGTTTTGTTTAGGTTTTCATGCCTGAGCTGCACAAGGCTCCTCAGACAATAAACAGGGAACCTCAGCATGCAGGACACAGTTCTGGAGTGTGTTTCACACTCATTACCAGCAAGGCAGATGCCCATTCTCCAGGTGCCTTCAGCTGCTGACTCCTCTGCTCACACCACCTGTAGGAACACAGGGAATCCATTGGATTAGTTGCCTGAGTCAAACAAAATTTAACCTCAATTCTATCTCAGAGTGCATCACTTTCCATGGTGGGTACATTTAGGGACGTGGAGCTGTTTCTCCAGCCATGCTGCTCCTGTTCTGTGTTACTGGAAACTGCAGTAGAGCTCCTCTCCTCATTTACATTGCATTGTAGGAGTTTAAAGCCTCTTTGAAGAAGTGAGGCTAGAGAAAGGATTTGGAAGATGAGAGAATGGACAAGAGAGTATATCAACCCTTTCATTGTTTGGATTTGAAGGGCATGTGAGATCAGTATTCAGCAGAGCCAAAATATAGTCACAGTTTTTGGATGGATCCACTTATGAATTGCGAATCACACAGAGAAATTTTCCCCTCCAGTGACTAAGGGGAAGACTTCAGGGGTCTGATATTAAACTGGGGTAAATTATCTTAGTTTCTCTGACACCAATGAAGCCTTGACAGGTTACACATGCTGCTCACAGATGTCAGTCGCTTGCAAACACTGCTATTGTAAGCCAAATTTTAACGGGTGACCTATTGATTAAAGGCTTATGTGTTTCTACTGTCCTGTTCCTAATCCCTCTATGAAAACTGTTTTGAAGAGACTACTTTTTGAAGCATGCAATGTTAGCTTCTAATAAAAAGAAGGCCAGTCTTTAAAAAGGAGCTCTTAGTGATGCAGTAAAGATTTCTACTTTCAGCGATTTTGCTTGATTAAACTTCTTTGGGTCTTACCATAAGTTACAGTAGATCATGACAGCAATGTTGGGGACTAGCTTGGAAATTGTGTCAGATATTTGACCAGAAAGCTCCTGAATTGGTTTCACTCCTATTAAACTAACGGATTGGGCTTTGTGTCTGCAGGAGATGTTTTGTTGTTGCGTGGTGCAGGACCCCCACTGGGCCATTCTGTGCCCTTTTATTGTTTACAGTTTACATGTTGGTACTGGGCTGTCAGATGGAAGCATGGGGTGGGTTAGGCTGCATTGTCATGCAAATGACACCCAGATTTACATATTACCCCAGACTAATATTCATTGTGATGGCTCAATAAGGTTGCCTTTGATGGATAATAATTTTTCCAAGACTACAGTCTTCTTTGAAAGTGCAAATTAAACAGAAGTCCCATTAATAGGATTTCAATAGTCTTTAAATGCTGTCAACTCTTCAACTGCATTGTGGTGTTTCAGGGTCAGGTTCTTCCATCTGAATTTATGGTGGTGATTAGTGACTGCTCTGCAAATAACCTATTTATAGATAAATAAACTATTACTCATCTCAGGCGTTACAACCTGATAATACTGCAAACAAACTTTGAAGTACAGACATTTTTGGTGAAGGTTTTATTTTGTTTTTTTTTTAGTTAGTATAAGTATGTAGTTCAAGAAATAAGAACCAAGACCTGCAGTACCTCACAAAATGTTCAATCAATACATTTTTTGAAGAGAAATATATTGCAAAGAATATGACACTTGAACTTTGCAAAGGAAGACTGCTGAAGACATGATGTTCAGTTGTCTCCACTCCAGTGAAATGCCAATATCCATCCTTTCAGTGAGCTTTGGAGATGTAGAAGTGCCCTACCTTAACAGTCCCTTCAAGACTATAAGAGCAAGAAGCACAAGGAAGGCTTCATGAGAAACACAACCTCTATTTAATGCCTCCTGCTTCATCAGGAACTCTGCCCTTCACCCAGACCCCAGACCTGAGGGATGTTCTCAGCTTTATGTCCTTCTTTTATCTACTTTCTGCAGTCACCTGTAATTTCTAACATCTGGGCTTCCACTCCTACTTAAGGGGATTAGCTGGACTTCAAGCATGGAGTTAATTTAGGGTTTTTTGGGCTGCTGGGAAAAGCATGTTCCTGGACAGTGTCTGAAGTAAGACTATCGTGTTTTTCTCTGGCATTTCCAGAAAAATTATTGCTTTTACTGTACAATACAGAGTCAATCCAGGAACTGTAAAGGAAAGATAGTGTCTCGAAATCCACTGGCTTTTGCAAAGTATATGGGCAGCAAAAATATCATTAAAGTGAAAGACCCATTTCACCTGGGCTCGTTACAAAGTAATGGATGGAAACCTCTAACAAATGTCCTTAATTCTGAAATTCCATCCAAAGACAATTATCATGTGAGAAGAGAGTCTCTAAGGGTGTTCCTCATATAGGGTACACAGAAACATTCGTCTGACCCAATTAAATGTCTCCAAATTATACTTTTATATTTTTTGATTATTTAAAAAAAAAAAAAAAAAGAGAAAAATAACTGAGAATAAACAGTCCCTAAGAGATTTTTCTTGCTTTATCCTGATTATTTGCTTCCTGTTTGATTAGATATCTATTAAGGGGTCCCAAGTTACTGTGCTCAGCTCTTCACACAGGATATGGACCTAAGAGGAGAGGTGGACCTGCCCTAGGATACCTTAAAGACCTTCAGCCTGGCAGACGAATAATTGCTTATAGCAGTGGATTCTGTATTTCTTCCATGGATCCAGCGCCTCTGCAGAACTCTTCTGCAAATGTAGATCACCCCGAGATATCAAATAAGAGTTTGCAGCCTGTATCAGTCATTTGTCCAGGATCTTCAGCTCTAGAAGTCTCTTGGACTCTTGGAGTTCTGTGAGAAACAAACCTGTACAGCTAAGTTATTTACCATCAAGACTTTTAACTTCTCAGTGCCTATGTTCCAATTTCTCAGTTTGTGGGATAATGTGGATTCTTTCCCATTTGGAAGATAAACATTTCACATAGCACCTAAACTAAACATTTAATAACACTCCTAGGCCAGCCAAAGGTGTGAGAGACATTTTATTTACATCAGTGTGAGACAAATTATTTTCTGATAATGTTAATTCCTCTTCTCTGACACGTAACAACTTTCAGGTGGCAAGTCTGTGATTAACTAACATATATCAGTGCATGTTACAATATTTATACTTACATACTTATACTTACATCCTAATATACTACTCACATGCTTATCCTGAGCAAGAGCTAATCCCTTTTCTTTGCCCTTTCCTCCTGAGAAACCCTAGAAACTAGCTGTTATCTGAGAGAATCATATTATGTTTCCTGAGAGCTAAGTGAGGTGCAGTGCACTGCCTCCAGTGCAGCAGAGAGAGACAGATTTCTCTGAGAGGATTAAGGCTGCGGTGATATGTGCTCTTTCTCCCCAAGCAGCAACAGTGACTGTCTGCACCATGAAATCCTGCCTTTGTGGAAGAGACAGCTGAGGTTATTTTGGATTTGTAGAGCATGAAGCTTTTGCCTATTAATAGTTTGGTGGAGGAGCGAGAATTCTGGGTACACAAAACTGGTGAAAATCCCAAGCAAAACACACAGCCTTTGATACAGCTTTATCAATTCAACGTGAACTTATTATTTTCCTTGGTTTCATTAATCCATAACTAATTTGAGTGGGTACCAAGCTTGCTCTCTCTCATTCCCAATTAACCCAGTGGCAATTATTACTGGCTTTAGTCTTTAATATCTAAGAACTCTCTTTACCTCTTGAAAGAAGCTTTTGAAATCTGAAAATGCCAAACCAGCTAATGTTTTATTTAAGCCTAGAAAATGAACTTTAGGTTATTCCCCTTTGCCATAGGTTAACTAATTATTTATGAAAAAGGGAATGAGAGAGAGGAGAGAAAAGAGAAAAAAGGAAGATTAATATCCCAAACCCTTTTGGTGGGGCACCCTAACTTGTTTGTGGGAAAATTTGTTTCTTCTGTTTGGTCATTCAATATATTCTCAGTAATTGTTATTCTTTGTTTTTGATCAATATACTACATCTATATTAATAAATTTACATATATTCTAATAAAAATGACATTCTCTGGTCCAAGGAGTGGCCATTATGGCCTGGCCACGTCCCTGCTGTTGAAATAAAACAAAGTGATTGGCTGTAAACTGCTTACTGGGAACAGTTTTTCATCCATTATAAATACAGGACTCTGAGGGAAATTCTAGGTCAGTGCCACTTGGTGGTCCAGGAGAAAAGTGTTCCAGATCTGTGCTAACAGATCATGTACCAACAATCAAGATTCAATGCTTGTTCAGTGCTAGTGAAATCACAGCTGACCTATCTGATACTGGTGAAACAGCAAATTTAGAATTTGTCCTGATTTCTCTTCAGACACTGATGAAATTCCCATTGACTTGATGAGTTGAGTTCAGCCCTTGAATTTCTTCCTGAGACAGGATAATTTTTTACAATACAAACAACACAGCTAGAATGAATGGTATATTTGTGTTCTAAACCTGCACCCAAATAGGCCCAGGGTGCCCAGGCAGGAGTGGGGAGGAGGAAGGTAAATGCAGTTTTTTAAATGCAGTGCAGGAAAAACATCACTTACATGCTAAGGGCATGGACAGATCAGGGACAGATGTAATTTCCTGAAGGAAGGGAAGACATATTTATTTAGGCTCAAATATAGATGGAAAAATTCAATTTCATATATATTTGGATCTAACCTTTCTTAAACAGGTAACTTGCCCCATTTCCTCTCTTTTTATTTTGCTTTTTAATCTTCTCTCACACAATGGTTTAAAGGTAACAAGGTTGTTGATTCTTGTTTTGGGGACACCATAAGAAAATAATAATGGAAACAGTTAAACCAAGGAGAACAGTGTTACTCTGGTAGACAACAGATAAATCATCACAAGCATGAGCCAGAAGTCCATTTAATTTGTATTCTTCCATGGCAAGGAAAATTAAAAGCAGTCAAGTTGGTGTAATCAGATTGTAATATAAAATCAAAAATCATATAAGAAGAGAAGTTGAGCTCGGATACAAAAGGGGAAAAATGAAGACTGAGGAATCTTTGAGGAAGACAGAGGAATGACCTTTGTTTTCTTGCTCACACTCTGATGGGAAAAAGTTGAGAGCAAAAAACTATTAATCTCATTTAAACAGCGTATAGCTTTTCATTCTATTTTACCAAATAACACAAGAAAACTGCAGTCTGCATGACTGGAATGATCTCTCAGCACCCCTTACTGTTACCTCCATGACTCCACTTGCTGCTGTTACAACCTAAGCTCTACCTGTCCAAGACATTTGTGTCTTTGGTTGCTTCTTTCCATCAGCTGGAGATTAATGCCCCTCAGCCCTGCATCCAGAAAGCAGTTTCTCACTATACCCCAATCTGTGCCACAGCAAAGGCACCCAAATGAGCTAAAAAGTTTTATTGCTGTGATTTTTACTGAGAACAACTTACACTGGAAGCAGGTGAGGAGTATTCACACATTGCTTTTCACTACACATGAAGGAGCATTAATCTGCAGCAAGGACCAATGACAGAGCAGGCTGTGACAGCGATTAAAATTGCATTTATTATACACAAAGTGATCACAAGTCTGGTGTCTGAATGTGAGAGCCTCTGTGGTTTGCAAAGGTGTAGTTTTCCTCCCCTAGGAAGGAGAAGGAAAACATTTTCATGGATAAGTGAAAAGAGATATGAAAATGTGAATATTGTGATGGAAGAAAAAAATTGATTCAAAAGTATAGAAGTTTATCAATATTTAATCACCACTTGAAAAGGAAAAAATAAGCACAAATCTCTCTGATTTAACCTTTTAACAATTTCCATAGCATTCAGCAGTACATGTGCTGTAGAAACCAAAAGAAAAATATTTGAAGAAGCAGAAATGTCTCAAGCACGTGAGATTTTGCTGTAGAAAGGAAGATCTAAGGAAACAACCATTTTATTGAGCCAAATTCTATCCAGTTCTGTCAGTTTTAGTGCTGCCTGTCTGTGAACCACCAATAAATTCTTAAATTCTAAGAAATAGTAAGTACAGGAGCTAAAATGGATTTTCAATCCATATAAGCATCATCTGTTTTCCAGTTCCTTCATCTTCTAGGTGATGCTAGGTGGGGATACCTGGGGTACCAAGATAGAATTAAAATCATAGAATCAATAGTTAGGGTTGGAAGGGACTTTAATGATTATCCAGTTTCAACCCCTGCCATGGGCAGGGACACCTTCCACTATCCCAGGTTGCTCCAAGCCCCATCCAGCCTGGCCTTGAACACTTCCAAGGATGGGGCAGCCACAGCTTCTCTGCCTACTCTCAGTCAGTTTGAAGTTATTCCCTCTTGCCCTCTCACTTTTATAAAAAAATCTCTCTACATCTTTTTTGTTGGCTCCCTTCAGGCTCTGGGAGGCCACAATTAGGTCACCTCAAAGCCTTCTCTTCTCCAGGTTGAACAATCCCAGTTCTCTCAGCCTTTCCTCACAGCAGAGCTGCTCCATCCCTCTGATCAACTTGGTGCCTCCTCTGAACTCTGTCTAAGTGCTCCATGTCCTTCCTGTGCTGGAGAGTCCAGAGCTGGAGGCAGCTCTGCAGATGGGGTCTCACTGGAGTAGACTGTGTATATATACATATACATATACATACATATATATATATATATATATATAAAAACACATTATAAATACACAGTAGGTGGAGTCCATCCCCCCCATGCAATTTAACTATATAGGTTCCCTGAGAAGGAACAACAATCCATAGCATTGGGAAAAAGCCAACACCTTGATTTCTGAATAAATTTAGATGACAATTTCAAAACTTAAATTGAATTTTTGCTCAGAAAACAAGCTCTTTCTGTCAGGAGGACAGAATTATCAGGGAAAATTGTTCAAAAACAAAGTGGGGTTTTTTTTCAATTTTCTCCTTTTGAAGTATGAAATGTCTTTTGGGAAACAGCTCTGTGAACCACCAATGTCATGAGGACAGAGGGACAAGCAGGGAGCCAAGCAAAGCCTCTTCAGAGAGAGCTTCAAAGCGATGTGTTCTCTCCCTAGTGTAGCTTTCTGAAGCAGAGTCCCTTCTTGTGCTGCTCCCACTAACTAGGTCTAAACTGTATTTCAGGCTCAGAGAGCCAGCAGAGCCATGTGGACATGCTACAGGCATCCTGGAGGCAGCAGTCCACAACATTAGAGCTGGGTCAGACAGCCACCTCTGTCTGACGTGGCTTCCTGCCTCACACCCTCAGGCAAACCTCTGAAATTTCTTCTCTCCCAGGGTTTGAGGCACCTGAATCAGGTAAAGAGCAGGGAGAGGAAAGCAGGAGATCATCTGCCTGGGGAGAAGCCACAGAGCTGGGTTGCAAATAGGGGTGTGAGCATTAAAGGAGATACCTGGAGGACAAGGTCTCACCAGGTTCCAGCTCGTGGCAGCTTGAGGCACATGGAGGTGGCCTCTTCTTTCCATTCCTGACCCTATAAATTCATCCTCAGATCACCAGTCAAACTCACTGGCACCTGAAACACCAGCCATGAAGCAGAAGTGATACACGAGTGCCAAGATGCAAATAAGCAGGAAAGAGAACATTCATTAGGAATATAACTGTGTAAAAGTGGCCCATGGGAAGTTTGGGTAAGGCCAGAATAGATGTAAATATCAGCAATACTACAAGATTTTTAGATGAATCACTTTTCTCTCTGTAACAAGTGATCTTGATAAATGAGAACATGGTATGAGATTATATAATTTTTTTTTTTCAACATCTATCACTAGTAAACAGTCTTTAAAAATAATTTCTACTTTTTCATTATGATTATTTAGAAATTATGTATTAAAAACAAATCTCCAGTTAAATGAACTTTGAACATATTCACATAAATGTATATACCCCCTTTCTAATGTTGTGTCCTTTTGCATCCCAAAATATAAACAGATCCATTTTGATGTCTACATTTTAGCATAGTGTATTCATACATGAATATACACATTTTGCTCTCATATTGATATTAGAAAATGAAAAATTCCAATCACTAAGAAAATCTTCTCCATAATTCGGATATTATGCACCATTTTTTGTGATATTTCTTTCAGAATCTCTTAGTACCCTAATCCCAGCTGCTGAGCACCATGAGTAAAGATGGAAATAATTCACATAGTTGTCATTTTTGAAACATTTCTCCTTTCTTCTTTTCCTGCATTTTTCTTTTTTTAAATATCCCACTATGGAAGAAATAGTCATCCTTATCTATACCCATCCACAGACTAAACTTCACGATAGAATAACACTGCCAGCCATGAAACTATAAGGAAATCCCTTTTACCCCTCCCTGTGGCCACTGATTTCCACCTCTATATTCTGGCTTGCCTCCACCTCAAGTATTTGGCACCAGTGTTCATGGTCCCAAACTTGAAAGACCAAGAACTATCTGTGCTTCCTCTTGGATAATAATGTTTTTCTGGCTTAACAAGTAAATCCTTCCAAAAAGGATTGAGGCTGTTGAAAGGTAGAGGACATGCAAGACCATCAAGCCAGAAGAAAGGGAAGAGAGTGTAAGAATTGGGATCATCCCTTCTAGAAAGGAGAAAATTATAATGCAATCATAGAATCTCAGAATTGTTTGGGCTGAAAGGGACCTTAAAGCTCATCCTGTTCCACCCCCCTGCCATGGGCAGGGACACCTTCCACTAGTCCAGGTTGCCCCAAGTCCCATCCAACCTGGCCTTGGAACCTTCCAGGGATGGAGCAGCCGCAGCTTCTCTGGGCACCCTGTGCCACCACTCCCACAGGAGAGAATTTTTTTTTCTAATATCTAATCTAAATCTCCCCTCTTTCACTTTGAAAATGTTCACCCTTGTCCTATTCCTATTTGCTCTCCCCCTTTTTTTGAGTCCCCTGTATGCACTGTTCATCATCTTCGCCTTTTCATCTAAATGTCTCCATGACAATTAAAAGGAACAGGTGGAGGGTGGGGGTGACTTCCTGTCTGGCTGGGTCTTTGTAAAGAAATTGTCTAAGAATCATAAAATCAGAGTCTTTTTCTAAACTTTATTCTGCAAATGATTCTGTGGCTTTAATAGGGAGATGCTAGTCCCAGGAATGAAGCAGTATCAGACCCCATCCTCTGTCCCTGAAGCCAAATGCCCTAGTCTGACTATATTTCTGTAGCATAAATATTTTTTTTTAAATACTCACAGACTCACTCCATTTTTATTTGCTCTTTGTGATTATTTTCTTTTCCAGCATGATTACTAAGTGCTAGCAGAATTATTTTAATGAATAATTTTCAGACATTTGGTTGCTCATGAGCTGTTTGCTGCAACTATTTGATGTTTGTTATTCAAGTTGTATGATTAGCTGTGCAAGTCATGCATAATTCCTTCTGATTCTCCCTTCGAAGATTTTTTTTAAGTAGATGGTGAAGCATGATGTCTTCTATAAATGTTTGGATGAATATTGTTTTGTACTAACGTTTGTGGGAACATCAGAATTTATGGAAGATTACACAGATACTCACTCTGTGTCCATCTGAGCACTCACTGACTTTTTTTTCTGAAATTTTTAGCACATTCAGGTTTTTATTCTTAATACCCCATGATGGCTTATTCTAGGCCCTGCTATAACCAAGGAACTAAAAAATAACAAGGGAAAGGGTGTAATGAAAAATTTTTGTAAATTCAATATAAATTTTCTTTTTCTCCTTATGAAAATATCCACGAATTGAAGTTTTTAATATTTCTACCATTCTACCTTTCTCTGGTGAGTCTGTTCATTTAATTTTATGAAGACTTCCTTCTATTAGTTCAAGCAGCTGGATGCTGGGCCGGCCACAAAGCTTTTCTAATTAATTACATTTTCTTGCACTATTTACTATCCTTTGATTTTTCTCCCACTAAGACTTCTGTAAAGGGAAAAAAGAAAATATTAGAAATACATTTCAACCAAGTTTCTTTTTATTCTTTATGTTGAGGGTTGGTTGTTTCGGTTTTTTTTTTATCATCTCATAATTCTCAAAGGAAAATTCACTTTTTTATACCAGAATTAACTCCTGAAATAAGAAATAATATGTAAAGGAGATCATAGTTTTCTATTAATCTTCAGAGCTTTTGGATTATCCCATCAGATTTATCAGTGTTCCTTCAGTGGGATATTCAGTGGAGGGATGCAATGAGTTTTTCAAAGCTGAACGTGCAATCCCCAAGAAAAAAGGATGTGTACTTTTATTATTAGTTCATGAAAGGGGAAAAATAAAGTAAAAGCAGACCTTGTCAGTCAGTGAGATGGGTGATGCCTGAAGTACCCTACCTAAAACATGCCCTTTCTGCAAACAGCATAATCACCACACTATGATGATGCAAGAGGCACAAAGGCTCCAAGAGGATTGTAAGAAGATGCTGGAGCACTAAGAATTGGCACATGCAAATTTAAGGCTCAATTTAACAGTGCCTGTCAGATTTAGCAAGACCTAAGCCATAACAAAAGGACTTTAAATTAATATTCCAGGAACATAAACCCATCCCGCTGCCTCTGGTAAAAGAACAGCAAGCTGCAGACCATGACTATGTCTTGACAGCTAAGCTGGCAAGTTCCTCAGTCACAGCAACTATATTTGACAGGGATCATCAGTCAGAGTCTTTAGCAAGTCCACTTTTCCCTTTCTCCAGAGAGGAGCTCATGCCATCCACCTGCTTGCTGCAGTTTGAAGCCCTATCACCTTCACCACCTCAGTTACTGGAGGTGTCTAGGAGATTTTTTTCCTTTCCCTTGTTTCCCACTTCTGTCAAACCACCACTGCTTCTATTTTACATTTGCAAGGACTTAAAAAAGTATAATCCTGCAGGAGACCTAGGATAGTTTTTCCCTCTTTTTTTTCCACCTTGATGGAAGTATTGTCACAAAGATTAGCAAAGCCCAAGAGATTAAAATTAAAAAATGACTAAAGCTTCCAACTGATGGCTTAATTTTTAAGTGATAAACTCTCCAAACTCTTAGTGATTATGATGCCTTCTCCTGGTCTTAAAATCAAGAGTCAAACACGGTTAGAAGGGAAAAAGGGATTTTAGTTCGATATTTATTTTAAGGATCCTTAGGTGCACCAAGTCCAGGTTGAATGCACCTCCATGCACCCGCAATGCCCCCTTAAAAGATCCAGTCTAACATTATAGGTGTTACTAATTAGCAACTCTATCAAAGATTCCCCAATGAGAGGCTCAAATGAGCCCCCCTCCCCAAGGACCCTTCCCCTGGATGGTTCTATCTCAGTTTACAAAATGTGTTCTGGAGAGGCCCTTGGGCTCTGGGCACACTGATCCCTGACTACGAAGCTTCTAAAATGTTCAGTCTCCCAGCTTGGCAAACAAGTCCAAGAATGTGGGCAAAAAGCACCAAGAATGCAGAAATTGTAAAAAGGTGTAACAGGGGTATAAAAGAAAAGACAAAAATCATCATGGCATCAATTCAATATTGTTGATTTGCACAAAAACTCCACAGAATCATAGAATGGTTTGGGTTGGAAGGGATTTTAAAGCTCATCTCATGCCCCTCTGTCATGGGCAGGGACATTTTCCACTACACCAGGTTGCTCAGAGCCCCATCCAACCTGGCCTTGAAATAAAACCTGAAATGAAATTTGAGTAAAACTCAGCTAAAGTTTTATTCCCATTCTCAGCTTTGATTTGTGATAGAACAAACCTGTGGATCTCCCATGAATATACTTATTTTGTGAAAGCAGATCCAAAAGTACAGGAATATGTGAGTCCATTGATTTATTGTTTGGTTTTATGTTTTTAGGGTTCCCCCCATCATTTTCTAGTTGCACAGAGATAAGGAAATGTTTGCTCCTCCTTGTTCCCCTTCAAGCTTTGAGAATATCTTTGCTTTGCCTTGCCCAATTCATTAAAATCCTATAAAGCCTCCCCCAAAATGGAAATTATTCAAAATCACAGCCTGCAGTGCCTGGGTTTGTTTTTACTTTTTTTTTTCTTTCTTTGAGTTGGACACCAGGAACATCACACTTAATTTCAGTGACCTTCCAAACACAGACCAGCTTGTGTTCTGAGTTTACAACAGGATTGCAAACAAAAAGAGAAATTTACCTTCTGGCTCAATTTTCCTTCCTAGTTCTTAATTTCAACATTTCTATTACACATGCTAATACTTTTTGAAGACTGGCTTTGATGATAGCACTTACACATGCCAGAACTCTGAGCCACCAAATTACAACCACTGAAAAGCCGTGTCCAGACAGTAATGTAATGAGGAGCAGCTGAGGGAGCTGGGGGGTCTCAGCCTGGAGAAAAGGAGACTCAGGGGTACCTTACAGTTCTCTACAAGTACCTGAAAGGAGGTTGTGGCCGGGTGGGGGTTGGGCTCTGCTCCCAGGTAACAAACAGGGCAACAGGAAATGGCCTCAAGTTACACCAGGGGAGTTTTAGATCAAATATTACGAAAATTTTCTTCACAAAAGGAGTGGTCAGGCGATGGAACATCCTGCTCAGTGCAGTGGTGGAGTCACTAACTCCGGAATTGTTCAAAAAATGAGTAGATGTGATACTTCTCGACATGGTACTAAACCATGTGATATTCAACAATTGGATTGATGATCTTAGAGGTCTTTTTAATGATTCTATGATTCCATGACTGGGGGACTCCAAAGTAACCTCCTTAGCAAGTTCTGAATCAAGACAGTAATTTCCAGCTCCGAAGTGCTAATAAAGTGCATTCTTGCTGATCTCTGCAGCTGACAGGAGATACTTTGAGCTCTGCAATACTTATCCCAGGCAGACAGCATGGATTTATGCCAGACTCATAGAACCAGAGAACCACAGAATGATTTGGATTGGACGGGACCTTAAAGACCACCCTGTTACACCTTCCACTGTCCCAGGTTGCTCCAAGCCCCATTCAACCTGGTCGTGAACACTTCCAGGATGGGGCAGTGTAGCTGCTGAAAGGGCTTTAGCAGTGAATTTCTTCATCTCTCTAGCATTTTGTGAGAACTCTGTCTTTCCCATGCAAGCTAACCAAAACAAAATTAGTAGTTTATCAGATATCCACACCTGTGACTTGTTTTGGATTGTTATGGCTTCAGCTAGAAAAACACTTGGGAACAGACATCTTAGAGTCGGGCCAATCCCCTTGAGAGGTGGATGGCCAGAGAACCAATTACTTTATGCCATTTAATTCACTTTTTGCAAACTAGCATGTAAAAACCTTGGGGAAAAGCCATTAAACTGGCCTTGCCACCATTTCTACCTGACCCTGGACTTTGTGAGGTTTTTCTACCCATCTGTGTTAGATCAGCAACAGGGGCAGCCAGAATTTTTCTGGGCAAGAGAAGTATAACTTATATTCAATGTATAAAGCTCTTACTTTGTGTGCTGCAGCAAAATTACCTACTGAGTGGAGCACAAACTGGAAGCATCACATTCCCCACTTCAGTTAGAGTCAGGGTAATCTCATAAACAGTGACAAGGTGCACATTCTGTGCCTTTCAGAGCAGCTTTTGCAGCACACAGAGGCTGAGGAGAGCACGCTGACACATAACACACACATACACGAGTCAAACAGCCTTAAAAGTCTGCAGCGAAGGCAGTGCTGGAGAGGGAAACGAAAAGTCTCTGAAAGCCAAGATCTGACTGGGAGTGAAGCTTAAAACAGCTGCAGAAAACTTCAGTGTGAAGTGCTGCTTTGACAGCAACTCTGCCATGCAGGGAGGAAAAACAGAAAAGTGTTTCTCTGTGTTGAGCAGAGCAGGACTTAAAATGATGAATAATCCTAATGAATAAGCCCTGGAGGGGGGCTCTACGGTAGTAAACCACATTTGTGTAATCGTTTCTCATTTAAGTTCTGCTGCTAGTTTAAAGAAATTGAATGAATTACTGAGATTCCTAATGAGACAAGCCTGTTTTTCTGGAGATAATTGATACAGTAGTTCACAGTAAATAATAGTGACTTTAAATATTGCCAGTGCTAAATGCTATAAAGTTTAGAGTGTTTTCATGAGTCAGGAATAAAGGGACCTGGGGAGGGCAGACTTCTTCTGTGCATAAACAAACATAAGAATTGGTCGAATTCGGGACATTTGTTTTTTATGAGGGAAAAATAATAAAAGTACTAACTAAAAATATTCTCCCCTGAAAGTTCTGTAGATCCTACAGAATAAATGTTGTAAACAAACTTTGTTCCATGACTTTGAAGTCTTCCTAACCAGTTTCCCCCAACTTATAAAAATTAGACTATTTATAAAAGTGCATAAATTGTAATTTAAGTAAAAAGCCTTGAAATTTTTATCAAAAGCATTCAAATTAGTCTCTCCCCAGGTCAACTAATGAGTTGTCATGAGCTGGCCTCTTACTGTAGTGCACCTCCTGCAGACTAAGACAGTGAACCATGTTTTCATCAAAGGAAATGCTCATTAGTAGAGCTTTCAGAAACTGATTTGATTATAGTTTCACTTGTTAAAGTGAAATATTTTCAGCTCATTAGGATGATTATGATTCAAGGTCATCTTTTGAAGCTAGTCCTGTCAATATGAGATAAATGGGCCCTCATCTTTTTCCCTTCTTTACGTCTGTGCTTTTTAAACTCTTCTGTGCAAAAGTTCCATAGCCATAATTAATTTTTAGTTCTTCTTTTACAAAGCTGCTTTAAAAAAAAAAAAAAAAAAAAAAAAAAAAAAAAAAAAAAAAAAAANAAAAAAAAAAAAAAAAAAAAAAAAGAACAAAGACTTTGGCTACCAAAAAGGCATTGAAGAACTATTAAGAGGAGGAGGAGGCTATCTTGTTTTAGAGGAATCAGAGAAAATCCTTGAAAAGTTCAGCTTTTGAAATCCTGCTATTTTCTCCTTGACCTCTTCCAAAGTTTCTAAAAGGTACTTTGTACATATTTTTGCATGTATCTTTTAATCTCAAAAGTGTAAAACGAAACTGAAAAACCACCCAAGAAGTACTGGTGGCTTATTAGATATCTTTGCTTTTATGGCACATGATAAATTTAACACCTTTTAAAGTCCTTTTTTTTGGTCTCTCCCTTTATATTCACCACTTAATCTCTAAAAAAGCCATTTAAACATAAAGGGAAATACGACTGACTTCTATCCACATCCTGAGAAATATTCCATTTACACAGGGCTTGCAACTGAAACATAATTGGTCAGATATTGCCTCATACTTCAGCTTGAAAGATGAGGTCAGAAGGACAGTTTTTGTGCCCAATATACCAGACTTGAAAGCTGTATATTAAAATGGGAAATCAGGCCAAAGGAAAAAAAAAAAAAAAAAAAAGGGCAGATTTGGTCTCTCCAGTACCAGGAAAAAGATATTAAAAAGCGACATAGATTTCAATTCCCCACAGTGAGCCTGCAAGTGTCCCACCAGTCTGTATTATTGGTCCAGACTGGGATATGTAATGTGAGTGCTGGAGAGAGAGGCTGGGGAGGAGTAAGAAGTGAATTAATAGACTTCCAGATTAACTGTCAAACGATAAATGATTAATCATTTTGTCAACAAATTATCCACAATGAAGCCTTGCCTCCACACCAAAGCACCACCAATTATACCAGTGTAATTGCATCTGGGCAACCTCCCTAGCCAGAGCCCAGTAATGGAACTATTTATCTAATATGGTTTGCTCCCAGAAGGGGAATACTCTTAGTGCAGCATCCTCGCACTCGTCTATAGCTGTGCTCTTGCTTAGACATAATCACCAGCCTTCTGATTAAAAGAAATCAATTAACTCCCCTTTAAATGAAATATATGGATGAACACAGGTTATTCTTTCTGTTCACTCCATTAAAACACCTTTTAATAGGGACAATTATAAAATTTGGTTACAGAACCCAAAAATTCCTTCCCCTTCCTGCTGGATACACGCCCTTCTCACTGTGGATCCAGCTCTGAGGAGCTTCTTCTATGCTGGGTGCAGTAACAAATAGTTCTACAATTACTGAACATCCTAAATATTTATGTCTTCAGGCTGAGTTTTCAAATTCTCTTGATATCACTGACCTGCCTAATCCAACAGATCAATAGAGGGTTCTTTGTTTATTTGTTTGTTTGGTGTAGGCATTTTGGTGCATGTCTTTTAAAATTTATTTTACTTTATTTTGTTTTTAAATGGGGACCTTGAAAAGCAGACAGAGCTCCAGTGTTGTACCAACTCCCCAGTAAGATAGTTCATTCTACCTGGAGGCTCACCTGAAATGCAATTCCAGCTAGTTTGAAAATTGATTGCAGTCATGTGGGTTCTGTTGTTGCCATTTTCTTGCCCTGTGACTTTCGATAAATCACTTCACACTTTTGTGTTTCAGGACTTTTTTTTATCATTGCTATTAATTTCAAGCAAAACAAAACAGAAAAATATTTGCATTAGCCATGCACTCTGAGGTAGACAAGGAAATCTACTTTTTTGGTTTCCATTTACTCAATGGAGGTGGGTAGGAACTTTCAAAAATTAATATCAGCCCTTAGAAGAAAGAGTGAGCAGGATGAATTACCTTTAGGATATGTCTGGCTTTTGACTTTTTTAATTAGAAGTTTATTTAGCAATTCTCATCTTAAATCTGGCAGCTTGTGTGCAATCATAACACTTTTCCAGGAAAGAGCTGATGGTTTTAAGCTGAGGTCTCCAAAAAACTGAACAATCTATCTCTTCCTTTGGTAATTTGTCCCAATGTTGAACAACTGAGGTTATTTCAGATCTCTGCCTTTAATTGCTTGACTAACTTCCAGCTGGTTCTTTATTTTTGCTTTTCTATTTTCAGTCACATGAACTTGAAACTATTGACAACAGAGGATTCCAGGATACCTTTTTTTCCAGAGTTTTTATAGCTCCCCAGGGAATGATCACACTCCAAGCCTGACAGAGCTCATTTTTTGGGCAAAGCTCTCAGCTACAGGGTGGGATTCTTGGGGTTGTCTTGTGCAGGGCCAGGAGATGGACTCAGCGGTCCTTGTGGGGCCCTTCCAACTCAGGATATTCCATGATTTTATGACAAATGAAAACCACAGCTTCACTGAGATGTGGGTCCTATCCAGGAGTAACAGAATAGTGACAGAAAGAGAGCAGAGATGCTCTGACCTGCTGATATTTCCACTGTCCTCTGTATGAGGATTTGTCTCTATGCATCAGTTTGCTTAGAAAGCAGTCACTGTGTCCTGCTGGGCAGATCCACTTTTCCTTCTACATAAAAAAAGAAAAAACAGATTGAAAAGAGGACAGGGATTCCAGACAGACAAACCTACTCCCAATGTCTTTCGGAGAGGGAAGAAGATATATAGAAAACTGAATTAAATAAAGATATTGCAACAACTAAAAAGGCATTTATATTCAAACTTTTCAAATAATTTCAATATTCTGAAGGCATTCAGACTTTTAGAAGAAAGACAAAAATCCTTTTGCAGTGAGTGAAATGAGGTGTATGGAAACAAATAAACCATTTGCAGTTATTCCACAGGGTGTGTCAGCGCCATAAACAGATCCAGAACTCTTATGCTTTAGCAGGTTTGCCACGCGATGGGCTTTATCCTTCAAATGAGCAAGAGAAGAATTGTTTTTATTATGACAACAAAAATCCCTCATGTGGAGTTATAAAATCATCAGGAGGGAAGTTATTCTGATTTCTTTAACCAGATAGGCCAAAAGTTGCCAGCCTCCATAAAGTTGTTTCCTAATTTTGAGAGTCTGTGTGAAACTCTGTTTGTGTGGAACCCTGCAGGCTCACTCCAGGGGACTTTGGTTCATACCTGTCAAAGACCAAACAATGAGGATGCTGAGGTGTATTTTAACTTTTTTCCTGTGCTAGTATGGTGACACTGATTTCCAAACATATCATTCAGAGGAAACCAAAGCTGAAATAAATGCTCCTGCAACGTTTCCAGCAGCACTGATGTGGTCTCAGTACTCTATCAAGAAATAGCTTTACTTAGCAAAATTAAGAAAACTATAGTTGCAAAGAGAGAAACAACTAATTCGTTTCTTCATCAGAAGAAATTTGAAAGGTAAATCATAGCTTAAGAAAATGAAAGAGAGAAAACAAAGTGTGGCACTGCAGAATCAAGGTAATGACTAAAAGTCAGGATCTTATGGGAAGTAATACAAACCAAATACAGACAAATAACAAAACCAGACACTTTATAATCAATGGCCACTAGAACTTACTATTATTATAGTCTTAGAAATGTTATAGTCTTACTACTGGCTAAATCATATGGTGATTCTTTCATTTATTTAGTGCCTAAACATTTCCTTAAAAAGATTTGTAGAGAAGATATTTAAGATGCAGTTTATATCCCAAGGTAAGTCTAAATGTCTTTAGTTTCTCAAAGAGGTAGCCTGGGTTTTTGTATCAGTATGCAAAAGGAAAGCATGGTGAAGAAAAAGCTTTGCAGATGTTCTCTTTAACTTGGGAATGTCCATTTCTGACAGGACTTGGGCTATCTAGTTTTCAGTATTTGTATCACAATTCCTTGAGTATAACCAATGTCTCATTTTATCCTTTTTTTCTAAGCCTTTTAGGGATACCTGTTTTACAGACTGCCTGAAAGTATATTTACAAAACACCTAAGCCCTGTCTTAAAAATTATCAATATTTTTATCATAGGATATTGTTATTAGGAGTTGGACTTGATGATCCTTGTGGGTCCCTTCCAACTCAGGATATTCTATGATCAGATACCAGCTGGTCAACTGGTGAAGGGCTCTTCATGACCTCCCATTATAAAAATCTTCCTTATTTATCCAGAAACACTGTGGGATTCATCCAGCCCACCTGTAATCATCTAAGAATTCACCTGAAGCTGCCATCAAGTCTCACCCCCTGGTGAGAGTCAACTCCTCTCACCTTGAAAAGTTGTTTTGAGCAAATGCTGAGAATGGTCTCCTAGAGATGTTTCCTGCATGGATAACTGAGGGAGCCTGACAACCCTTTCAGAGCAAACTTGAACCACCTAATACGCAGCAGTTAAGTGAAATGAATCCCTTGATATATAAGGCTGAAGGACAAGATGCCTGAAAACCCCTCCATGGAAAAGTGAGGTCAGAGAAAGATAATAAATATTCTTTTACCAGCACAGAAAGGAGAAGCTGTGGAGGAACTGTTCATATTGGTTAAAGACAGAGCATTTTCCTACCTTCTGAGTCACAGAGGTAATTCAGAGCCTCCTGATCTCACCAGATTTTGCCTGGAAACATCTTTAGCCACGGCATGCATTACATGATCCTTCACAATATGGGGATCCACTCCAACCTGAGAGTACTTCAAAGACCATGAAAAGCTTTAACAGCTTTGGGACTTTTCCCAAAATGCCCTGTTTTCCTCAGACTAGCATTTCAGCCTGGACATCAGCAATGGAGGGCCCTGAATTTTGGAGCTTGCTTCCTGCACTTGGCCCACACCAGCCTTTAGTCTATCAAGTTGCAGGGAAGTGCATGAAGCTCATCTATGTTCTCTGGTTTTTGCCTGAGGGGTTGGAGATAGGGAACATGTCTAGCTTATCCTAAGAGAGTCTATTTAAGGCAGACATTAGTCAGCATGTTTGCATTTTGTATTTAAATTATGTAAATGTGTTCAGAGGCTGATGGGGGCCTATCTGACAAACCTAAAACCAAGTAAATAAGAATAAGCGAAGCGTAGTGACATGAAAGCAGAAAACCCAAATGAAAATGATTTTTCAGGGGATTTATGCAGACACACAAAGACAAAACCACAAACCCAAGAAGCTGGGGCAGGACAAAGTTCACAAATGAACCCTGGGCAGGATGAAGGGAGAGATTTCTTTTCTCATTTGTTCCCTGGTTTTCTCAACCTGGAGCCTAAGGCACCCAGGAGTACAACAACCACAGGGAACATCCTCCCTCAAGGAAGCAGCAGGAGGAGTAAATGCTTTAACTGGTACCAAGGGGTTTTATACCCATTGCTTCTCAGCAGAGATCTTTAGACATGGTTTTGTCTCCAGATTAGGGGAAACCATGAGGACACACATCTTGGACCAGCGTGGGAGATGTGGCAGAAAGGCAACGTGGCTGAGCTCGAGTTTCAGGAAAGTTTGGGACGACTCTCACAGTGTTGGCTTTTGGTCTTATTTCACCTGCCTGTGGCCAAATACTGACTAATGTGTAAATCCCAACATACATGAAGGAAAACGGGATGGCTGGGATGACCCTGATTTCCAAGAGGAGTCATTTGCCTCAAGCTCCTAACATCAGATAATGATTTTTGAATTTGAGATGATCCAAGAAGACTTGAAAGTGGTACTTGGGGCTAAAATAAAGGGGTTTGATTGTTTCCTCCTCTCTCAAGTGTTAAATAACATTTTGACATAACTGAAGCTACATCTGAAGATTCTCATTTGACAGAAATTTCCACAGAGAAATTCTCAGCCAGAAAATAACCAGGTTTTGGCACTAAAAATTGTGATTTTTGAACACAAGAAAATGCAAACCAAAATCAAATGTTTAGAATGTTTAGGTTTTTTTTTTTCAAGACAAATAGAATGAAAAAATCTCATTAAAATTATCATAGGAGAAGTGAATTGGATTTTCATTCATTTTTCAGTGACTATTTCTTTAGACTTCTGCTAAAAGTATTCAGATGGCTAATTGCTATATTTCTGAAGTTCTTTGATATCCATTTTTCCATACTTTTGCATTTTTATTGATTTTAGTCAGAACTTTAGAAAAAAACAAGCTCAATGTAAGAAACAAAACAATCCTTTGTGACTCGTGTCTTACAACAGAACACTGGAGAACCCAAAGAAAAATTTACAGAGAAGCCAAATTTTTCTTTCTAAATTCATGGTAGTTGTGCTAAATACATTTGGTCAGTCTGAAAATATTACAGCATGCAAAAAGAAATTAACTTATTTAGTGGAAAAGCAATTCAATTCCCAGTTTGTACCATGTTATATTATTTTGCAACCTATAAATCACACATTAGAGAGCAGACTGAGGCAGCCTTGTATCCTTCAGTTTGGAGGTTCATGGTTCATAATCATAAAGAGCTAAAGTCCAGTGAGTGGGTTTTTCCCCTCTTCAACACTGCTTTGTCAGTATGATTATTTGCATATATCTGCATAAGAACATCCTGACAGAACCACTTAACAGCAAGTGAATTACTTCCATGAGTAGTACTCCCATCCTGCATCTACCTTCTTCCTCTCAACCAACTCCTATGAACAATCCTTGTTAAAATTAAAATAATCAGACAGCAAAATCTATTACTGACTTTACTATTTCATAGTGTTCATCATATTTCCTACCCTGAATATAAGGAGAAAGCAAGAGCAAACATGTCCATGTTTTATGACCTGAGTGTAAACAATCTGTTGTAATAGGACTGGAGCTGTGAAAGAGAAAGTTTGGAACTAAACCCATGATTTTTATTAAAACCCATTATTTAAACCCATGATTTTAGCAGGGTCCTCAGTTCACATCACTGTCCACCATCAGAGTATTATTTTTGTGCAGAGAATTAATGCAATTTCACATTATAGGTTCAGTACACAGCAAGAAATTTTTTTATCTATCACATCTTGGTCTACTTCAAACCAGTATTTCTGCACTGAAAGAGCTGTCCTTTGTGACTTGTAAAAGGTGAATAGGAGAAAAGAAAGGCAGAATTGGGTCCTGAAGGTCAGTGAAGCAGAGTGAGCATTAATAAGAAGATCACAGGTATTTTGTGGGGTTGCTGCCTCAGACTCACTGTTGTTTGTTCTGGAGTAGGAGGATGTTCTGATAATGGAGAAAGTTAAAAGTAGTGCATAAATTTTCAAGTAAGTTGTCATATTAATTATTAACCTTGACAGAAGCTATCAGTTGTGTAGTTTTCCTGCTTTAAATCTCAAATATTACAACATGAGCCTGCCATAAAATTACTGTTACAGACCAGATCTCTGGATTTTGGGGTCAAAGACAAGAGGGATTTGGGTTTTTTCCCATGTATTGTTCCTTTATGCCCTTTTAAAAGTGCATAAAGGACTGGCAGGAAGTGCTTTTGTGTTTGGGGTTTTTTTTGCTTGTCTTGAAGTTGGATAAAACCCCCAAATCTCCTAAGTGTTCATCCACTAAAATTTTAATTAAAACAAAAAATGGGTAATTTGAAATATTTCATTTAAGTCATTAGAAATTAAAAGACAATTTTTCATTTATTCTTCTATTACTGCTTTCAAGTGAAAAGTCACTTAAGGATAAAAATTCAGAATCATAGAATTTTTAGGGTCAGGACCACCACTATGTTAAACAAGTTCTGATCATAAAAAATGCATTTTCATATTTCAAGTCTTCTTTTAAAAATTTTATTGAAATGGAAAAGTCATTAAATCTGCTTTCCTCAGCAATGCTTTTTTCCAGGGCATTGATTAGGATTTGCTGACAAAACTTCACAAAGTTTTTGTTAAGAGTGTTATTTCTTGTTTAATGGAAGAATTATGCATTACTATTGAAAAAAATGACAGCTGAGGTTTAAAATTGCTTTTGTTGCCAGCAGCCAGGACATAAGAGCAAAAGTCCTACTGATGTGGGAGTTGGCTCCTTGAAAAGAGGTTTCCTTCAAATAACTGTTAAAAGTCAAGATATGTACTAAAGGATGCCCAGAGTGGAAGCAAACTATATTTAACTAATATTTTATAGATACCGTGTAGCCAACTCTATAAATTTTTTTTCCTGTTTTCACAATTTGTCTGAAAATTCCTCACCTTAATTTGACACAATTAGTCTGAATTAATTTAAAATAATGCTTTGGGGTGGGTGGGGCAGAGGGGTCAGCAGGAGTTCTTGGGGCAAGAAATTCTTAAATAGCAGAAACTAGGGTAGGTATATTGTAATTATAGTGTGTCTGATTAAATTTATGACACATTTTTTTCTCTTGCTAGAATATCAAGTATCACAATACTTACTTTCTCTAATTTTTGCATATTTTTCATCATCTTTACCCTGAGTTCCAGCTAATAAAAATGTAAAAGAGTTGGAAATAAAGAAGCAAAGCAAATTAGGAAATATTTTTTTCGAATCTGACATATTTTCAAACGAAGAAAGGTGAAAAACTGCCCCATTTCTTACTTTGTCATCATTCTGCTTTCATATTTTTGAATCTGGAAATGCTTAGACATTTTTATCACAACAGAATATTTTTGTTGACTCTTTTTTGTTGTGCTGCTTTCCTATTTCACCCCACATAAAGAATTTGCTGCTGCTGTCTTTCTGGGAGAAACCATGAACAGGAAGACAGTGTGGGAACAAGAATGTCAGACTATTATATAGACAAGGTTCTTTGCCTGGGGGCAAGAAAGAAAAGGGGAAAGAAAAAGAAAAAGCACAAAACATTTGAAGAAAAATATGACATTTCTAAAAATCTTGAGTGGCAAGGAGAAAATGAGGAAATGATTGTTCCTTGGCTCTCCCAACACAAGGGGGCATTAAATGGAATTCTCAGGTAATGTGGACAAAACAAATTAAAAAGTTGTTTATGTACTCAGTGCAGAGTTAGGCTGGGAAGCTCTTTGCCACAAGAAAAAGATGCTAAAATTGTATGTGGGTTCAGGTGAATATGGATTCCAAACCAGTAACACAGCCTGAATTTAGAAAAAAATCAGGGAAAAAACCTCAAGCACAAGGTTCAAACAAGAATACCAAGCCATGGCAGGTTTGCTGTAACTGGTTCAGAGCAGGGATTCGCACCCTGGCTGTTTGTGGATGGTTATTGGCTCTCCCCAAAATTAAAGGGAAAAAAGGGGATGATCCTTTTCCACCCATGATTTTAGAAAACTGACTGTGGCTCTTGAATTTCTTTTTGCTTTTATCTTTGATCTTCAGCAGGAGCTTTGATCTACACTTTTTACCTTTTGATGTCACTGGTGTAAAGAAGAGAGAGAAAAAAAAAGAAAAAGGCAAGATATTCAATATGTACAAATGGGTGGAGCTACTAAAAGGAGTTACAGAGTGGTTTGTACAATTAAGAATCTGGGTCAATACTCAGAAATTTAGTTGAAAAGGGTGGAATTCAACTCCCTTAATTTTGTCTTTTTATGAGAAATTAGGTGTCTGCAACAAATGTCTTTAGTTGAACTCGTTACTGATTTATATTAGATGTCTGCTTCTGAAGAAGATGAATCACAGCCTGATTCTAAAGAGAAGTTCTGCATGTGTATTTGGCAGAATTAATTCCTTTTAAGAGGACACAAAGTAGGATCTGTAACCTTGAACTTTTATCAAATATGTACCTAGCAGTTGTTCAGTCTTTCTGTTTCCACTTTAAATTGTTCCTCAACAAAGACTGCAGAAGAATATCCTTTGTTTATGAAAATGAGCAGAGATAATTGGTTACCTCAGTGCTACAGTATTCAGCATTCAAAGAGAAATTCCCTTACCTATAAAAAAATGGAAAGTAATTGTTCTATAGAACAAAGCAAAATTCCAAATCTGAGACTAAAAAAGAAAAAACAAACTGGATTATAAATTTTGTTACAGGCTTGTAATTCAGCTGAGTTGAGTCAACAACAGATTGAATCTGTTTATTGTCTTTTGCAGTAAAATGGAGCTGTAAATGAGCCTTTTATGATGAGTTTACGTGGAGTATATTTTTTTCACTGAAAGCTGTCAACTCGGATTAAGTGACAGGAAAAAAAAAAACCTGTTTTCTCCTCCCCCAAGCTTATCTTAGAAATATAACCTATGTCCAGGATAGGCCTCCAGCACAAGGTTTGAAAGGAGAAAGCACAGTAATTATTAAGTATAACAAGAATTAATTAAAGAGTAAATTTTTTTCTAGTAGAAGGTGTCCCTGTCCATGGCAGGGGGTTGGAACGAGGTGATCTTTAAGGTTCCTCCCAACCCAAACCATTTTCTGATTTAGTGATTAGGTACAGCCCAGAGCTCCAAGCATCCTCGTATAATTTGTAAAAAGCAACTAAAAGAAATGGGCCTTTTGTTAACAGGTTGAACCTCACTATCCAAAAGCTCATCCCCCAGCCTAAAAAATGTAGTTGTGTGCAAATAGAAAGTTCATCACAGCTGCAACATCATTGCACTGGGAGGTCCAACCTGTTTTGACTCAGTTCTCTGCCAGGTTTATGAGGAAGTAAAATGCCACACTTGGCTGACATGCCTTGGTTTTACTTTCTATTGCCTTGTTAAAAACAAATCAGTTTGGCTCTAGGCAGCTCCATTGCTGTGACAAAAACTACAATTATTCAGAACTGCAGTGGGTGTTACCCAGGACAATTAGGCCAAATTTACCCTGACACCCTGAGTGGTCGTGTGGCTCCTCCTCTGAAGTCAACTGTAATAGTCAGGCTACATCCACATTATTGAACTCTCTTGCTCTCCAAAACAGATGGACACATCCTAAATGCTTATTGGAAATGGTCAGTGCCCACACTAATTCCTGAACAGTGCCTGCAAATTGGCTGGAAGATGGAGTTAAAGTGAGCCAAAAACTCACCAGCTATTTTCTAATAATGTAAATGTGCAGACTATGAAATTTTTGTCCTGATACTGACACAAAACAATTTACAAAACAAGAAGGATATTTGAAGTTGGTCACTGATTGGATTTTGCTGTATATTTGACTACACTGAGCCTTCAAGAGGACACAGGGCATATGGGAGTGTGGGGTGACATAAAGTATCACTAAATTATATGTGCTTGAAAATTACTGCATTGAGGAGTCAGGGCTCTTTCTGCATCATTTATGTGCAGCTGATGCAAACAGCCATATTAAATTTCCTACCAAACTCAACAAGACAAAAAAATAAGTAAAGAAAGGAACCACCACCATCAGAAGCTTAACAGTGCTATGATTTTTGGTAAAATATTCCTGAGTGAGAAAAGGTTCTTTGCTTTATGGGACAACTGTTTATAATGCCAACTTGGAGACATATTACAAATTCAGACATTCAGGGTGCTTTTCTAATCCTCAATTGCAGTTTGTCAGTGTTTCAGGAATATTCCCTTGCTCCAATTGTTCATCCTCAGCAGGAGCTGGATTAGCAACATCAGAGTCTGCAGATGCGTATTGTTTCCCATTAGTCTCAGCTTGAGCCTGGTGTTATGTCCTTTTCATCAGGAACCTCCAACTCTAAGTCAGTGAACCAGGACTAATGATCCCAGCTTTCCTGGGAGACATCAGAGTCTGTGTATGTAATGTCCAGAGCTTTGGCTTCTGCTGCTGTTGGCCATTTAATGTGCTGCTTAAGCCTCAGACCACTTACTTCCCTCTGCAGCATAAGCTGCAGCCTCCTCACAATGTTTCCAAGAAAATACACACTTGAATATCATTTTCACTTCATGCCTTTGAATTTCTTTTATAGTTGCATCTGGCAGGAAAGAGGGGGTGGGGTGGGGGGGTAGGAAAGAGAAAAAAAGAATCAATTTGCAAACACTTAAATGTTGATGGCAAACACTTGCAGTTTTATTAGCAGACTACCCACAACTAAGAATTATTTACAAATCATCTTTTGGCAGAAATGGGGGAGAAAAATGCCAGCATTCACACTGATGAATAATATCTGAGGTAGATTATTCAGCCAAGTCTACTCAACAGTATCAGATGGAGAAGTGCTTTGTAAAGGTTACTTCTGTCCTTTTTTTCTCTCTGTTTTCTTGCTAACCCTGTTGGCCTCTCATAGATATCAAATTCGTGTTTCCATCTCAACACAGCGAATAAAGAGCTCCCTTTAGAAACAGACTTTTTTGATAGAGACAGGGATATTTCTGTAATGGAACCAGCAACTTGAACCTTCTGCTCTGGACTTTAATATGAACACATAAGACTTCCCCTGGCTGCCCTCCTTTTATAACCAGCTGCCTAAAAAATATTTTTCATGCTTTGTGATAGTAGGTGTATTTTTTAATGAAGGTTTAAAGAATTTCCTCCAAAGTTCCTCTGAAACCTGCACACCATAATATGCTAGTGAAGTCTGTTTCTTGATTTGCCAGTCTGTTTAAAAGGCTTGTAAGGAAGTGTTAGAGCAGAATTTCACTTTAATTGGCATTGCTCCTAGCTATTTAAGCAATGTGCTGAACTGTCTATCATCAAACCTGGGCAGCCAGAACAGTTTCTTACCACCAACTTGATGTTATCTAGAGTCAAATACTTACAGCCTAGACAGTGATGTTGGGGCTGTATCGAGGACTTTAGAAATCACTGTCTGTAATTGCCCCAGGTATGTTTCTTATTCTAAATGTTTTAGCTCAGTACAGACCACCAATATGCAAAAAAAAAAAAAAAAAAAAAAAAAAAAAAAAAAAAAAAAGAAAGAAAATTCTTTGGATGGCTGAGATTGTAACTTCTGGCATTTATTGCTGTTGTGATGAGACACAGGGTTCTAACTAGGGATCAAGATTTTCTTTTTAATTAAGTGCTATCAAATTCCTCAGAAGGAGACTGACTTCCTGCTCTGGAAAGATTGAGATGAAAGAGGAGTTGGATATGGACAATGGGATGGATGCAGAAAGGTGCTTGTGTAGTTGTACTCAGAGAGTAGTGGCTAATGGATCACACTCAGCCTGGAGGCCAGTGAGTAACTCCTGATCCCTCCTGGGACTTGTCCTGTTTAACTTCTGTGTTGATGCCCTGAAGGAGGAGATGGAGTCTGTTCTCAGCATGTGGTCAGGTGATGCCAAACTGATGGGACCAGTTGATAGAGGCCAAGGCTGAGTTATGACCAGAGGGTTTCAGACAGAGGGGATTGATGAGCTGGCAGGAGCCTGATGGAACTCAACAAGGACAAATGCCCTGCACACAGGAAAGAAGAGCTTTTTGCAGTGGCACAGGCTGGGCATTGAGAGATTCTGGGGCAGCTCTGTGGCCAACATCCACAGTGATCTCTGGCAGCAACAAGGGCCAACAGCACCCTGGGCTGTAAGAGCAGGAGTCCAGCAGTCCAAGGAAAGGGATTATCCCCCTTTACTCAGCACTCAGATTACAAATACTCTGCTGCAGTTTCGGGGCTCTAATCCATAAAAGACTGAACAACCACAGTGTGTTCAAGAAGGGTCACCAGGGTGCTCAGGGCTGGAGCATCTACTTGGTGCAGGAACATGGTGGGATTGTTCAACCCAGAGAAATGGCTGTTTGGAGAGACCTGAGATCAACCTCTAGTACCTATGCCAAGGTTATCAAGAAGATCTAGCCAGGCTGTTCATGTGGTGAGAAGATGAGAGACAGAGGGAGTAACAGGAAACAATATGAAGGACAATTTCCCCGTGACAGCTGGGGCTACTCCTTCTGGGAGATTGTGCATCCTGCACTCAGGAATCTGTGCTGACCCCCAAACTGACACTGTTTTGAGCAGCTGGTTGGACTGAAGGCCTCCTGATGTCCCTTCCAAGTTGAATTATTCTATGATCTTGAGATCTTGTGATTCCAGCCTAGGAAGAGGCAGAAAGCTTGACATGGCATTTACAGATCATTGTTCTGATCTAAAAATCAAGGAATTCACCAGAAAAAAAATCCCCTCTTAAATTTTTGTTTGTTTTGGATTACACACTGGGTGAGAGTGTCTGGCTTCTGTTTTGATTTTGTGTCTCAAGTGGATGGCCCTTCAGATGAAAAGACTCTGTGTTTGCTGTAAGGGTGCAAAATCATATAATTGATACTATGAGAAGTGTTCCCTGTAAAAGGAAAACACTGTTCTATTGATGGTCATCCTAAGAAGGTACTTTAAAAATTGTCCTACTCTCTGTCTTTGAATGGTGTTTGACAGCAAATACATACTCAAATTATTTCTGCAGACACCCCCCCAAAAAAATCCTATTTCAACAATCTGCAATTTTCTTTGTATTCTACAGACAGGGCTATATTTTCTACACAGGCTTTTAAACTTTCACACTGAGAGTTTTATCTAGTATTTTCAAAGATATTATATTAACCAGGTTGTCAGGCAGCTGAGGGTCAGTACTTTGCTTTGCTTGAATCTCAGTGTCAAGCTGTACAGCTTAAGGAGGGAATTGAAAGAAAGTGTATTTTTGCCCAAACAGTTTTGTGACTTCACCTGAAAAATTTATCATCACCAACACCCATTCCTTAAATTAGCCTTCAATCCCAAGAAGTTCTGTATTAAAAAACAGCTGATTGCAATAGAGAAATGATTTGCTGGAACAACAAAAAATCATTTCCCATTACTGTAGGTACCCATTTAATCAACTATTCGTAGTCATTCTTTCCAGGATTATCTCACCTTCAGCCAGAGGAAGATACATTTAGTACAAAAGTGTAATAATTTAGGGTCTGGATATCATTCTCATCAATGAGTTATCATTATCTTCCCCCCCCCCCCACTAATTAAGCATGTAATTTCTTTCAATAACAATGTTGATTAATTTGGTCAACCTTTTCTTATTTCATCTCTGAAATCTTCCTGACACCTAAACACAACAGCATCATCAGCTTCCTGAATCTGTCCATCATGGAAAGCTTCTTGGACAGCACTGCCTTGGCAGGACCTCAACAAGTCTGAGAAAGCTTTACTACAAGGACATATTTCTACTAGCAAGCAAAAAATGCCAGGAACCATTCTCTCCAAGAAGCCAGTCAGCGTGTGGTGGTTGTCATCATCCTATCAAACTCTCTTCAAAATACTTCCCTGCTATTTTAATGTTAATATTTATGCCTAAACTACCTTTTGGGAATGCACTTTGACACATCCCAAGTCTTACACAGGATCTAGGAATAGTTTCAGGGCATGGTAGGTAGCCTGGGTAAAAGCTGTGCCAGCCATCATGCTGGCAATGCAACAGGATGGATGGTCAAGCTTCAGTTTGTGTCTACAGACATAGTTTTTGTGCTCAGGCTTTACAGTTTTTCACTGAAACCTTATTTGGTGGCATAGGACTTAATTTCTTTCAAGTTTTAAGGAATTGTTCTTTTAATCCTGAATGGCTGAATCTACTGCTGATTGTTCAGCATAGCAAAATCAGGTATATATTACATCTGTGTATGATTTTACACCAGGGTATTTTAGGCTAAACCATGAGTGATTCTCTGGCACTTCCTGTTTAATTTTATGTATTTTTGTCTCCCAAAAATCAATTTTATATGCTTCTGATTAAATTCAGTGTTGCTAGAATCCACTTATCAAGCCTCAAAAACATTTCTGTCAAGTGGGCCATGTTTTCTGCTGAATTTTTACTAGAGTGCAAACTGCACTTCATGCAGTCTCTGTGAGTTCCTCCCTGCCACCTACTTTCACCTCATCTGTTTGTATTCCCTTTCCTCTTTAGGAAGCATTTTCAATGCAAATGCTACAGGCTTTTCTGGGCTGTTTGGTATTATGTGAGAAATCACCACTCCTGACCTCATACAGTGAAGCATCAGTAGTTTAACAGATTGGCAGGGACGGGACAAAGTGCACTAAGCCCCTGGAGGATATGAGTGTCTGTTTAGCCAACTTGAAAGCGTCTTGACATTCTTTTGACCATTGCCACTATTTATTTTTCTGTAATAGCTCTGTTGCAGCACTAACTGTAGTAGACAGATTTGCTACGAATTTCCCTTGGTAGTTTATCATAGCCAGAGAGAAAGTTAATTTCCATACCTTTCCCTTTGTACATGAGCTTGTGTAATATACAGTATCCATCTGCTTTTCTGAAAGAAGAGTAAACTACCTCTGCACTCTGAAACCTGCCTGCACCCACAGTTTCCTAGCCTCAGCCCTTATTTTGCTAGATCCTCGATGACACCTCCAGCAGCTTTAAGCCTTTCTGATATCTTCCTTCAGGACATCAGTGTCTTGCAATCCACACCTTACAGAACTCAAGCATTGAAGAAATGAGTGGATAATGGGAACCCAGTGGGGAGCTAGTGGTTATTGCAATTATCCTCAATAGTTAAAGATCACCTGGAGTTTTAATGAGCGAGCCCCTTGTTTTGTACTTAGTGTTAGTTCATTGTAATGACATTCTTGTTTACTGCTGATCTTCAAGAGACCACAAGGTGTTCTACAAAATAGCTTTCCACACATTTTACAAAGAATTTAATTTCCAGACAGCATTTCCTCTGTGTCATCCGACTAGGCCAGCAACAGAATACAGAAATCATAATTAATTCATTGGTCTTAATTCATTGTTTTTCCCCCTACAAAATCACTTGAATGCTTATACTAACACTCACAAATTCTGAATGAGAGAAAAATACAGTCTGCTTAATTACAACAGACTAAATTCAAGCATAAATAAGTGCTTGTGCTTAAAATCAAACCTCTTATATAGGATTCAAGCATAGATTTTCCACTAAGGACACAGAAATAATATTTTTTTGTCAAAAAACAATACTCACATCAATGAAATCCATTAGTCATAGATGCAGCACATGAAAAAGTAATGCTGGTGTCCACAGCTCTCAAACTTATGTTCAGTGAACACCTTTTTTTTTTTTTTT